>JADKXX010000467.1:0-112261 GCA_017310255.1 Butorides virescens
CATGCCTGACCAATCTGATAGCCTTTTATGATGGCATGACCGGCTGGACTGATGAGGGGAGAGCAGTGGATGTTGTATACCTCGACTTCAGCAAGGCTTTTGACACTGTCTCCCATAACATCCTCATAGGGAAGCTCAGGAAGTATGGGTTGGATGAGTGGACAGTGAGGTGGATTGAGAACTGGTTGAATGACAGGGCTCAGAGGGTTCTGATCGGCGGGGCAGAGTCCAGCTGGAGGCCGGTAGTTAGTGGAGTTCCCCAGGGCTCGGTACTTGGCCCAGTGTTGTTCAACATGTTCATCAATGACCTGGATGAGGGGACAGAGTGCACCATCAGCAAGTTCGCCGACGACACTAAACTGGGAGGAGTGGCTGATATGCCGGAAGGCTGTGCTGCCATTCAACGGGACCTGGACAGGCTGGAGAGTTGGGCGGAGAGGAACCTGATGAAGTTCAACAAGGGCAAGTGCCGAGTGCTGCACCTGGGGAGGTCGAACCCCATGCACCAGTACAGGCTGGGGGCTGACCTGCTGGAAAGCAGCTCTGCCGAGAGGGACCTGGGAGTCCTGGTAGACGACAAGCTGACCATGAGCCAGCAGTGTGCCCTTGTTGCCAAGAAGGCCAATGGAATCCTGGGGTGTATTAGGAGGAGTGTGGCCAGCAGGTCGAGGGAGGTTCTCCTCCCCCTCTACTCTGCCCTGCTGAGACCCCACCTGGAGTACTGTGTCCAGTTCTGGGCTCCCCAGTTCAAGAAAGACGAGGAACTCCTAGAGAGAGTCCAGAGGAGGGCAACGAGGATGATAAAGGGTCTGGAGCATCTCCCCTACGAGGAAAGGCTGAGAGAATTGGGCTTGTTCAGCCTGAAGAAGAGGAGACTGAGAGGGGATCTCATCAACACCTACAAATATCTTAAGGGTGGAAGTCAAGAGGACGGAAGCAGTCTGTTTACAGTGGTGTCCAGTGACAGGACTAGGGGCAACGGGTGCAAACTGAAACATAAGAGGTTTCAGTTGAATATGAGAAAGAACTTCTTTACTCTGAGGGTGACAGAGCACTGGAACAGGCTGCCCAGGGGGGTTGTGGAGTCTCCTTCTCTGGAGATATTCGAAGCCCGCCTGGACGAAGTCCTGTCTAGCATGCTCTAGAAGAGCCTGCTTTAGCAGGGGGGTTGGACTAGATGATATTCCGAGGTCCCTTCCAACCCTTGCGATTCTGTGATTCTGTGATTCTGTGACCAAAATCTCTGTTTAAAGATGGTTCTTTTAAATCCTTTTGGTTTTGTGGGTAACAACACAAATAGCAGTCTCTTCTTATGATGTATTAAATACCAGTATTTATTTCATGCACAGTTTTCCAGTTATGTTTTTTTACTTACTGTTAGTATTTGAATTATTGTAGTCATAGGGCATTAAAACTAAAGACTGGACTGCATTGTACATACACACTGGTTATACAGAAAAGTTCCTGCATCAAGTAAATTACAATCTAAAAAATCAGGGGTCAGGACATTACACACACACACGCCAAAAAAAATCCCCAAAACCCACAACAAACCTACTTGAATATTCTTCGTGCCTATTACTGCATTTTACAACACACTTGCTATATTGTGAAATTATTTTATTACTATGTAGTTCAAAATGATAGTGGACTAGCATTTATATTATGCAGGATGTCACTAACAAAACTAATACATTCCTATATGAAGAAAAGATGTTGAAACATAGAAGATGCTGGTAAGTTTCAATTCCAAGCTGGGTGACTGTATAGTGCAGCTGATATAGAGAAGTGAGTCAGAAGTGATGCAACATGTTTCAGAGATTCATCTGGTGTCTTTTTATGGGAATGCCAAATACATAAAAATATTTAATGTGCAAGAGGTTGACAAAAGTAGACTTGGGAAATAATTTAAACTATATTCCTGAGCATGGGCAGTTAGAACCACCAGGAAGCAGTGGAGAGGAAACAATAACAGTGAAGAACTAGCTAGGTTCATTCTTCTTGTATCTCTTATTGCCGTAAAAAAAAGAAAATGTTAGTTAGTGATACAAAACAAGCATCTCTGTGTGAATATATGCTGTTGCAAAAACACCTGTTGACATACTGGAGAAACCTCGAGGTTAAAGTTTGCTGCTTTTTGCATGAGATCAAGTAGTCAAAAAATAATCATGTAAAAGAATAGGGAAAAACTATATTGAAAATATACACAAGCATATGTTGACATAGCAGACTTGAACTGTTTTTATAATTCAGAATTTTACCTTTTCTGCTCATTTCTATTTCCTGCAAAACTTGAGTAACTAGAGTCAAAGAGAAACTTAAAATTCCTAAGCGTCCTATGCCCTTACTAAAGTTGCAAAGATAATGTGATTATGGTGTAGCCTCACTCTCCTGTTACAAGAGTATTTACAAAGGCAAAAGACAGAAAGTACACTTCTGAAAGAACTTTTCAGGTATTTTATTCCTAAATGGTAGTGCCAACGTGAAAAGGAACCAAGACAACGATGATGGTGAAAAACATTTCCAATATGGGACCAACTTTGAAAGGACCCTTAACCCACAAAACTGAGTTACACCAAACATTTAGGTTGTTCAGCCTGGAGAAGACAAGACTCTTGGGAGACATTGTTGTGGCCTTTCAATGTATAAAGAGGGGTTATAAGAAAGACAAAGACTCTTCAACCAGGGCCTGTTAATGACAGGACAAAGGGCAACATTGTTAAAACACGTAGGTTTAGACTGGACACAAGGAAGACGTTTTTTACAAAAGGGGTGATGAAACACTGGAATTGGTGTGGTGGTTGTGGTGGTGGTGCCATTTTGAGCAACCTGATCTAGTGAAAGATATCCCTGACCAAGGCAGGGTGGTTGAACTAGTTGATCTTCAAAGGTCCCTTCCCACTCAAACCAACCTGTGATTCTATGATTTAGAAGCAAATCCTGTTGTTTTGTCATCCTATCAAACCAGGTCTCTGGATATCTACCAAAATTTCTCTTCTCATTAGCTCATCCACAAAACTATTGATTTTGGACTTGAACCTAGAGTTTATTCTCTTCCCTGGAAATGTGAAATTAGAGGGAACAGGAATGAAAATGAGTCAGGAGAATGGGGAAAAAAAAATCACATTATACTGAGGTGTCTATGAAAGACAGTATTGAAATTTCACAAATTAAAAAATTGTTAAAGATCCAACTTAGACACAACAGGTAGAAGCTAACTAATTAGCAAAAACTTACGAGGCATGAACTTCCTGAATCTGTATAACTAAACCAGAATCTCTACTTGAATGTGCATTCCTGGACACATGACATTAAAAAGTTTTTTCAAATTGTATTTTTAAATGAGTGTGTTTTGACATGGAAAAATATCATACTTAAGGTTTTAGTGAACAACTGAAGCAGTTACTTTATGCAGTTATTTCAGGTCACTTAGGAGTTTCAGATTGATAGGTGGTCAAAACACAATGACAAACCCAAAGGTCACCATTTTTTTCCCTTTGAATTATTTTTCACCAACTTCAAGGAATAACTTTCACTTTTCTAAAATAACAATTTAGAAAAGTGTCTTCCAAATATTTCAAACAAAAACTCCCTACTTTTAGAGACCATATAACTTTGTGTTTGTTTTTTTTTATTTTAATTCAAAATGGTTCTGTAAACAGCTATGGACCACTCCACCATGGCAACAACTTCGATACTACTACTCAGAATAATACCACCAACAACACATTTTAAAAAATATTCTGAACTCTTTCCATTCACTTTTCAGAACAGAGCAGTTTTCTTTCTACACAGCAGACTATCTACTGAAATAGTACAGGCCCTATTCCCTATTGGGAAACAAACAAGAGGAGTTGGAAGCAATCATGCTGCTAGAAAGCTACGACCTGATTGCCATTACAGAAACCTGGTGGGATGAATCCCATGACTGGAATGTAGCTATTGATGGCTACAGGCTGTTCAGAAGGGACAGGCGAGGGAGGAGGGGCGGAGGCGTTGCCCTTTACATCAAGAAATCAATACAGTGTGAAGAGCTGTCCCTGAAGAATAGCCACGAGCAGGTCGAAAGCTTATGGGTAAGAATCAGAGAGAGAGGCAACAAAGGGAACCTGGTGGTTGGTGTCTACTACAGGCCGCCAGATCAAGAGGAGCCGACTGACGAAGCGTTCTTCCTCCAACTCCGGGAGGCTTCGCGCTCGCAGGCCCTCGTCCTGCTGGGGGACTTCAACCACCCCGACATCTGCTGGAAAACCAACACGGCAAGATGTAGGCCATCCAGCAGGTTTCTCGAATGCATTGAGGACAACTTCTTAAGCCAGGTAATAGACACCCCTACCCGAGGGGATGCGATACTGGACCTGGTGGTCACCAATGCAAGCGAGCTCGTCGGAGATGTCAAGATCGGAGGCAGCCTGGGCTGCAGTGATCACACGCTGGTAGAGCTCACGCTCCTGAGGGAAATGGGAAGAACAAAGAGTATAGTGAGGACCCTGAATTTTAGAAAAGCCAACTTCCAGCTCCTCAAGGAGATAGTCAGAAGGACTCCCTGGGAAACGGTCCTCAGGGACAGGGGAGCAGAACAGAGCTGGCAGATCTTCAAGGAAGTGGTCCACAGAGCGCAGGAGCTCTCGATCCCGATGTGTAAGAAATCAAGCAAAGAAGGGAAGAGACCAGCGTGGTTGAGACAGGAGATGCTGGTCAAGCTAAGGAGGAAGAGGGAACTGCACAGGCAGTGGAAGCAGGGACAGGCATCCTGGGAAGAGTACAGGGAAGTGGTCCGGTTGTGTAGGAATGGGGTCAGGGAGGCAAAGGCGCAGCTGGAGCTTAACTTGGCTAGGGATGCAAAGAATAATAAGAAGGGTTTCTACAGGTATATCAGCCGGAAAAGGATGGTTAAAGAGAGTGTACCCCCGCTGATGAGCGAGACCGGCAGGCTGGTAACAGCAGATGAGGAGAAGGCTGAGGTACTCAACAACTTTTTTGCCTCAGTCTTCACTGGCAACCTCTCTCCTCACCCCTCCCGAGTTGATGGATGGCATGAGGAGGCCTGGGAGGGCAAAACCCCTCCTGCTGTAGGAGAAGACCAGGTTCGTGACCACCTGAGGAACCTGAACACACATAAGTCCATGGGACCTGATGAGATGCATCCCAGAGTCCTGAGGGAATTGGCCGATGTAATTGCCAAACCACTCTCCATGATACTTGAAAAGTCATGGCAGTCAGGTGAAGTCCCTGGTGACTGGAAGAAGGGCAACGTTGTGCCTATTTTCAAAAAGGGGAGAAAGGAAGACCCTGGGAACTACCGACCTGTCAGCCTCACCTCTGTGCCTGGGAAGATCATGGAGCAGATCCTCCTAGAAGCTATGCTAAAGCACATGGAGGCCAGGGAGATAATTTGAGATAGCCAGCATGGCTTCACCAAGGGCAAGTCCTGCCTGACGAACCTGGTGACTTTCTATGACGGTGTGACGTCAATGGTGGACAAAGGAAAACCAACGGACGTCATCTATCTGGACTTCTGCAAGGCCTTTGACACGGTCCCCCACAACATCCTTCTCTCTAAATTGGAGAGCTATGGATTTGATGGGTGGACTGTTCGGTGGATGAGGAACTGGCTGGATGGTCGCATCCAGAGGGTAGTGGTCAACGGCGCAATGTCCGGATGGAGACCGGTGACGAGTGGTGTCCCTCAGGGGTCCGTACTAGGACCGGTGCTGTTCAACATCTTCATCAATGACTTGGACAGTGAGATCGAGTGTACCCTCAGCAAGTTTGCAGATGACACCAAGCTGAGTGGTGCGGTTGACACACCAGAAGGAAGGGATGTCATCATCCAGAGGGACCTGGACAGGCTGGAGAGGTGGGCCTGTGTAAACCTCATGAGGTTCAACAAGGCCAAGTGCAAGGTCCTGCACCTGGGACGGGGTAACCCCCAGTATCAATACAGGCTGGGGGAAGAAAGGATTGAGAGCAGCCCTGCCGAGAAGGACTTGGGGGTGCTGGTGGATACAAAGCTGGACATGAGCCGGCAATGTGCCCTGGCAGCCCAGAAGGCCAACCGTACTCTGGGCTGCATCAGGAGGAGCGTGGCCAGCAGGTCGAGGGAGGTGATTCTGCCCCTCTACTCAGCTCTGGTGAGACCTCTCCTGGAGCCCTGCGTCCAGCTCTGGAGCCCTCAGCACAAGAAGGACATGGAACTGTTGGAGCGAGTCCAGAAGAGGGCTACTAAAATGATCCGAGGGCTGGAGCACCTCTCCTATGAGGACAGGCTGAGAGAGTTGGGGTTGTTCAGTCTAGAAAAAAGAAGGCTGCGGGGAGACCTGATTGCGGCCTTTCAATACCTAAAGGGGGCCTATAGGAAAGAGGGGGAAAATCTTTTTAGTAGGGCCAGCTGCGTTAGGACAAGGGGTAATGGTTTTAAACTAAATCAGGGTAGGTTTAGGCTAGATATAAGGAAAAAATTCTTTACAATGAGGGTGGTAAACCACTGGAACAGGTTGCCCAGAGAGGTAGTGGAGGCCCCATCCCTGGAAACATTCAAGGCCAGGTTGGATGGGGCTCTGAGCAGCCTGATCTAGTTAGCAGTGTCCCTGCTGACTGCAGGGGGGTTGGACTCGATGACCTCTAGTGGTCCCTTCCAACCCAAAACATTCTATGATTCTATGATTCTATGATTCTATTTGCAATCTCTGTTTTAATCAAAAAGATAGCAGCTGCAGGATATACAGCACCGAGTCTTTATCTTCAGCATCCATGCAAGCCCACATAGAAAAACAAGCACACTCATCACTTGCCTTCAACATCAACAATACAGTAGTATTACTCAGCCGCATATCCAGCTTTCTATTGACGCCCATATAACCTCTATCAACACGAGATAAACTTTGCAGAAAATTAACTTCTACATGCAGCACAGCTGGTTCAGTTTCAACTCAGAACCTCCCCAATCCTCCCCTCCCCCCAAAAATAATAAACCACCAACACACACCCCAAAATAACCACCCACAACTTGTTCTGACCTCAAGAGAGAAAATGCTTTGAAGATAGGTATGGAAATATTCTTCAATCTGCCTACCTCT
This sequence comes from Butorides virescens, assembly GCA_017310255.1. Lineage (NCBI taxonomy): Eukaryota > Metazoa > Chordata > Aves > Pelecaniformes > Ardeidae > Butorides > Butorides virescens. The sequence goes on from JADKXX010000467.1 coordinate 7,080, forward strand.
TTAAAAGCATACATGCTCTTCAGAAACATGGTGTAAAAGCCTCCAGATTTATAATTAACTGTAACTCCCATCTACAACTGGAGAGTTAACTGTCCTCCTTTTACCTCTAGCTCTCAGACCCTTCTAGCTATTTTTCCTGGAGAAATGTGCGGTGATACCCATACCTACTAATCAACCATGAAAATAATTCAGAGAGCTTAGGCTGTACAAAACAGGGCAACCCACCTCCAGAGTTGACATTGCCTTAAGGGCACTCTTCCTACATTTCTTCTACAAGATGTATTCCATTATTATTATTGTCACCTTAATCTTTTGGTTGTTAACTACAGTCTTCTTTGAAGCTATATTTGGAAAACATTTGAATGGTTAACCATCTCTATCAGTCTGGACTTTGCTAATTAACATCATATACCAGCTTTCACAGAAGAGGGGTGCCACTCTGCAGTTAACTCAGGATGCAAAAACATCATCTTAATCTGTGAACCAGAAGGGCTGAAAGCTCAAAGGTCCTGATACTTAACAGAAGCTCTCAACAGCACCTAAATTTAGCAGCCCCTTCTCTCATTTACTGTTTTGGTGGTTACAGCGTCACAGACTTTAAATGTTACAGGTGCTGAGGCACTTTTATGAGCACCAGGTGCTAACACCGCCTGCAGAGTAGAGAGCAGCAGAGATCAGAACAGGTCCAAGGGATAATGTTGCTGCCTTGCTGAGGGGTTTGCAGCAAGGGCCTGAACTCTCCCTAGGGTTGTAGCAGTGGGGGCCTCACCTGCAGGAGTTTTGGTCTGTACAGAGTCACTTGGGAAAGAGCTGCAGGGAGAGATGAGAATGTTGGGCACTACCAGGGAAAATGAAGAGGAGATCGTCATGCTCTTCCTAGAAAATTGAGACAAGAACCTGATCCATACAGGGAAAAAGGAACAGCTGAAGGCTCTTGTCACACAGGCAGTGGAGGGTGGCTATTTGCCACAGCAACAGGGGAGACATTCCTGCTCTACCTGCAGAGCTGCAATTTCAGCAGAGTACTGTAAGCACAGGTAAGGATAAACATGACCCATGAGGGGACCCATCAGAGCCAGCCAAGCCCAAACCCTGTGTCCACATGAAGGAGAGAAGGCATGTCATAGTCATAGGAGACTCCCTCTTGTGAGATACTCAGGCATCAATTTGTTGACCCAGCCTGATGTCTCAGGAAGTTTGTTGCTTGCCAGGGATCAGGATCCAGGGTGTGGTAGGGCGACTGCCAGAGCTTATCTGCTCCTTGGACTGTCACCCCTTACTGCTTTTCCACATGGACAACAACAATACTGCTAAGGATAACACAAAGTATATCAGGAGGGACCACAGAGCTCTGGGAATGAGAATAAAAGATATGGGGGACCCGAGGGTTGTCTCCTCATTCCTGGCAGTAAAGGGGAAAGGTTCAAGCAGAAATTAATTTATCCAGCAGGTGAACACCTGCATGCATGGCTTGTGCCAATGGGAAGACTTGTGCTTCTATCACCTCAAGATGTGCTTTGAAGAGTGTGGACTTCTGACAAGGTACAGGATATGTTGGACCAAGCTGGGCAAGAATGTCTTTGCAAATAGACTTGCCAGCCTGGTGAGGAGAGTTTTAAATTAGGTATGCCCAGGTAGGATTACCATAACCTGAAGAGAATTGAGGGCACAAGTAGAGATGTATCTGACAGACAACAAGACACAGCAGGGCTTCACACTGTCTCTGTAGAAGCAATACAACTTGGGGCTTACTTCAAACATCTATATGCAAATGCACATAACTTGGACTGTAAGCAGGAGGAATTAGAAATTCATACACAGCTGCAGAGTTATGACCTCACTGGGATTAGAGAGACATGGTAGAGTAACTCTTGCATCTGGAGTGCTGCACCAGAGACATATAGAGTCTGTAGGAAAGACAGGGTGGGTAGGCATGGAGGAAGTCTTGGACTAGACAGCCACTGAAGGTCCTTTCCCACTTGAATTTTGATCCTATGATTCTTCACTCTGGACTATTGATAATTCTGGTGTCTAAAATCTGATTTAGATGCTATAGTGACATGAATATAGACTAATGCAAAGCTATATAATGGCATTGTAACAAATTTTTAAATTGGTATTAACAGAGAAAGAATGGGAATGTCTGGGTATGGAAACTTGAAGGGCAGAAGAAGGAATCTAAGAATGGCATGTGCCAATTGCACCTAGCTCAGCAGGTCATCAAGATCACAACACATCTGCAAGTAGTTTCTAAAGTTGTGGGTTTTTTCAGATAGGAAGATGAAGAACAGGCTAAACCAAGAAGCAAAGCTATACCCAGACTAAAATATTCATAGGAAAGACTAAAGTCAGAATACATTAAAAAAATTAAGGGGGAAAGATAAAGAACAGATTTGGAGCTATAAAATACCCAAGTGGGAGATGACAGTAAGTCATTAAGAATAAAGGAAACTGTATTAAAAACTTTTACATCCATGTGGCAAAAAGGGGGTTAAAACTCAGTGCATAGTTTTTCTATGCGAGCTGCATAGAATTTGTCATTAATAGTCTAGTGGAGTATGTACATGAGAGTGCATATAGGGCATTATTAATTGATGAACAAGATTTAACACAGGAAAAGTCAAATTGTTTTGGAATGACAGTATCTTTGGGGGTTATCACTCTAACCTGCCTTAGGGAGATGATGGCACAAGCAAAACAAAAATACAAGGAATAGTGTCTATGCTAATTTAGTAGGAGGGATGAATGAATGGGTGAGTAGTTATTGGGAACAGTATGGGGACCATAAACAGAGTGGGACCTGTACTAAGCTTGGATTTGTCAACTCAGTCTTAGAAGACTCCAGTGTTTTATATCACTTCCAGAAGGAAAAGTTCTGTACAGACAGATATTTCTGCAAGGCTGAAAATGGTCAAGTCAGATTTTCAGTTTAGATTTGGAACAACTTATCAATAGATAAGTTTAAGTTGTTCATTATTTGAAAGCTTTCTCATATAGGAATATTTTGAGCATTTTCCTAAAGGTGGTCAGGTTATGAACTTAATAAGTGAAGCCACTCAAATTATTATATTTTGTCCCCAGTTCTATTCTGTTTTAGCATGTGTTTTGTGATTCATTATTCAGAGTTTACAAAAGATTACGCAGTGATGAGCACACCTTAATTGAAAAGTTCTCTACCAGTTTATAATACTGTAAAGCTATAGGGCAAATGTATCTACATAACTAAAGCTTCTCTTCTTCATTCAATAAACTACCCATACTGCAATTGTGCTAGAATTGTGTAATTAGAAACACAATAGCAATACAGCATCTGTGTACTGTGTAGTATGGGGCTCTGAAGAGAATCAATAACATGAGATTTGGATGTATAAAAATTACATGCTATTAAAAACTAAGGAATAAGTAAAGTTTCTTGAGGGGTGATCATTTAAATATGTCATAATTAATAAAGACGTCTGATAATAATGAAGAAAAAGGAGAGTGAACTAGTATGGTTTCCTTTTTTCCCACCATTACCTCATGAAGCTCTTTGGTTTAAGATGAAATCTTTCCATCATATTGCTTCCTACAAAGCTGATTTTTTGCCATGCTTTAATAAGTTTATTTTACTTTATTTTCAGCAGTGATTGTTGTCTTTACTATTGTTTTTGGTTTCTTCACCTTTTTTGTGATTTAATTGAAATTGTTTTCCAACATTTTTACACAATGCACTATTACTACTAATGTAAGACACTTGCAACATGTGTTGCAGGCTTAAGTAGAGATAATTCTTACATTATCTTGACAATACTCTAAATTTTGTAAACTTGATGATTAGGACATATGTTTATGTTTAAGCATGGGAAAACTAGTACTCAGTAGGACCAAGTTGTTCTTATTCTGCTTTGAATCTGTTTAGGATACAACATTGCTTAGTATCTGCAACATCTTGTCTTGACATTTCTAATGTAATTTGCACTGATTAAAAAATTAAATCTGTGAGTTTTGAATACCCCAAAACTTCTGTAAGTCACCTGATTTAATGTTTTTCTACATTTACATATAATGCAGTTATAAAAACTTTATTATTTCTCTTTGTTTTGTAATATTTTTCATAGATTTTAATAAACACCCAACTAAGATACTCTGTAAGAAAATAATTTATAATATGGATGTCTACAGTAGTTTGAAATTCAGTATCAAAGTTCAAATAAGAACAAAACAAAAATACATTGCAGATGTATCAGCTTGACATTTTGTCTACAAGTACTAGACATTTTGTCTACAACTGCTAGAAAACTGTTATTAAAAAGCATAGATGGTATATGCACACTTTCTTTCTTTAATAATGGGATAAATATCAAATTGGACCTTGTGAATTATTCATGAAGCTCAATTTAACAGGATTAAGCTTCTTAACATCAAGCTATTGTACTGATCTTATTCAGAGCAGAAATTGTGCTTTTACTAAGTTGCTAATTCCACAAGAAGAAAATGTGGCTTATAACATACTTTCTAAGCCTACTAGACCTATAGGTTTAGAAGAATATGATCTTTGCTGCAAAGACACTAAAGCAAGCTCATAAATTAGTTCTGCTTTCATTGAAAAGGAACCACAATTTCACAGAGAAAATGGAGGAAAAATAGAAACACCTTAGAATTTTATTCTTGAGGGAACTGAGGAAAAAGTAGACACAATCCACTCTGGTTTTAAGCTACATATAATGTAAAGAGGAAGAGATTGAAATGGACTTGGACTGCAGCCAGACTGACTGGCAGGCAACATCTAATGCAATTAAAATACATTTTCAAATAGAACTGTTTAATGAAATGAAGCTTTAAGAGTATTCTCTAGAGAACTGTCTCCAAGCATACTTTCCTCCCTCCACAATACTTAAGGAAAAAAAAAAAGTCATCTGTCCCTTAGAACAGCTGCAACAGACCTTTTTGTCACATTTTTGTAATATGAAAAACCTTGAATATGAAAAGGGACCGGGGGGTGTTTGTGGTTCAAGAGGAGGCTGCTTGAAAATTTTAGGGAAATAGGATAATTTTTTTTCTTCTCACTAAGTTATAACTAGTCATTTTTTAATCCAGCATCTGGTAGTGCTTAAGGCTAATAGGGACAACATTGGGATCAGGAAAAGATGAGCAATGCTAGACAAAATCTTTTTAGTCACTGGTTTTACTGAAATTCTTTGAGCCACCATAACTTTAAGTGTGTAAATGACAAGGCACATTCATCAGGGTAATTAAAAGATCTGAGAAAATAAGACTCCTCTTCTACAAGCCTTTCAAAAAATAAGCACTATTTACAAAAGTAGATGAAAGAAAGAAAAATTTAGAAGGGTGTAGGAGGAGTCCAACAAACAACAAATTAATTTTATTTACTTTGTCAATGCTTTCACATCCAGGGTGAAGCCTGTAGGCATAAAATACATTTTAAAAGTTATTTGACCAAAAATACCCTCTCCTTAAGATACTGGTGTTACTCAAGTGGCAAAGGACAATTTAGGGTAGCCTTTCTCCAATAAAAGTATAAGAGAACAAAACTTCCCTATAAAAATGTGCTGTTAAACCAATCTACAGAATACTTGATACATTTATAGTGCTTAATTGTTGCTCTAAAAGCAGATTAGACACAGCCAGGAGAAAATTCCTCTCTGTACAGAGGAACAACAGCATGTGATTAGGTCAGTGTAAAAAGGGCTCCTGGCATGGTATCACTGCTTTGGAGCAGTGACTGAGGGCATGGCCAGCATAATCCCTCTGCCTGAGTTCCACAGTTGCCAGCATAGGAAGGGAATATATAAAAAAGAACTGCCTGAATGCTGCAGAGACCAACCAACAACAAAGAACACCATACATGTAAGCACACTCAATGCTCATACTCTGCCATCTTCAGGTACAGCATGTTGCAGCCTGGCTCTGGATCAAAGACTAGATTCCTTTTACACACACCTGTTTCTGGCAAACTTGGAAGAAAACCATAGCAGGTGGCTACTAGACTTTCCAGAGATAGTATGTAATCTTATATGCCGCAAAGCACACTTCCTTAGGTGCTCTAAAACATTGTAAAAAAACATTTAAGTGTAAGGCCACTATTGGAGCTCACAAACTTCAAGAAATGTACTTCACAATGTGTCTTAAGCAGGTTTGTGCATCAGTCTCAAAAGTCAAGTCCTCATCAAGTCCAAATTTGCAGACTGATTTCCTTTGCCCCAACTCAGGTTTATTATTTAAATTACTTTGCATATATTTGAGCATTTCAGCTTTTATAAGATTATCAGAAAGACTTGTCAGCAACCTTTTGTAAGGACAAAAGAGGGAAGGGAATAGCATAACACCATATGGACAGACTTAATTACATATGAAGATACAAGATTTGGATATAGATTTAGCATGCTTGGTCCCACAGGTCAAGCTCAGCTGCCTAAGGCCACATCCACATAGATGTAGCCGCTTTTCCTCTGAATACATAATACTATGGAGTACAGGGATCCTGATATAGCCAGCTTTGTATAACTCCTTTACATTTATCGTAAAGCTTTCTATATTGCCTTATTTAGCACACTGCAGAGGTTTTACATTAAATTCTTTATGATTATGAGTAGTCATCTCATGATTATACTAGTTTTTCTAATAGGATTTTCATAGAATCCCAATGATTTGATTAGATTCTGCACCCTGAATTGCTTAAATTGCCAGCACCAAGATTTTTTTTTTGCTACTTGCATTTCTTTAGCTACTTATATAGTTACAGATTTTACGTCATAAAAAGGTCTAAGTTACTATCATATTGACCTGACAGACAAGAGCTTCTTAATAAGTCTAATCAGTATAATGAATTAGATGAGATGAAGAGCATAAGAAAATAAACTTTCACTTCCAGATAAGGCAAACTGATCAGTTGGGCTCAATTTCAGATTTGGATTCTGGATTTATTGTTTCTATGCTCCTAAAACAGAAATTGGGATTTTTAATGTATGTCCCAGCTTTCAAGTTTAACTATAAAATTATTTACTCACAGTCCAGCAATTCAGTAAAAAATTCAGATACAATACTATTTTGAACACAATACCTAAAGACCTCTCTAAAATCCATCTGATTATTTTGACAAAGAAACAAAATACCAATTTACACTGTTTATCGTAGAAACCTCTCCTGAAGTTAAAAAATATTTTTGTAGAGCCAGAAATTATCTATTAAAATCTTAATAAGCAAGTGAATAGAAAAATATATTGCACTGGGTAAAGGAATAAAAGCACATTTGTTGAATGATTGTCTTCATCTTACTTCAAGCAAGTCACTTCCATACCTTGTGAGATAATAATCTTATTTACAGGTATTCCAGTTAGTTACCTTACTTCATGACTATTTTACTGTTGGATTTTGTTTACAGCTCAAACTGTAAAATCACGGAATAATTTAGATTGGAAAGGGCTTTTGCAGGTCATGCTGACCAACCCTTCTGCTTAAAACAGGACCATCTTCAAAGTTACATAAGGTTGCTCCTGTCAAGTTTGGAGAACCTCCTCAGCCTCTATCAGGGCAACCCAATGCAGTGGTTGAGTGTCCTTATGGTGAAATTTTAATCCTTAGCTGAACAGAATATCCTATGTTGTGCCTCTTGTCTCTAGCCTTATGCAGGGTACCTCCAAGGAGAGGCAGTCCCCTCTTCTTCATAACCCCCTATTAGAAAGCTTGACAAGGAAAAAGTTTTGCCCTCAGCCCACTCGTCTCCAGGTTGATCATACCCCGTACCCTCAGTCTACCATCATATATAACATGCTCCAGCCCTCAAATTGTTTTGATGGCCCCATGCTGCAGTTGCTTTCATTTGTTAAAGTCTTTTTTTTCTACTGGGGAGCCACACAATAATTAAGTTGCCCTCTCACAAGTGCTGAATAATGGACAATCATGTATTTTTATTGTGTTCACTATAGTGCGTGTGTATATATGGTGTACGTATATGTAGATGTATACATATACACGCATGGTAAATAATATATAAATATATATTCAGACATACGCAATAGTCATGTTATTCAAAGGTCAGTTTCTGGTTATTAGTTATTCAGAGTGCACCCATGTTAAGGTTCAAATTGTATTACTGGTGGCATCATAAACTATCGCTGAGAAACGAAGAAAACATGGATCATAATATTAGAAAGGACTAACAGATTACTAAAGGATTATCAAGGTCTAGAGACTGCAGGACTCACTACACCAATTTTTAGTTAACCATAAAGCACATCAAGAATTAGACTCTGCACACTACTTTAACAAAGCATGTATATGCTTAAGGACCTGGAGGGATAGATGGGTCTATTTGCTAAAAAAAATAGTTCTAGGTGATGGGAATTATTCTAATAGGGCCTTATTCTGAGTTCAAATATTCTTAAGGCCTTCAGTGAAGGAGAGTTCAGGCTAGGAGTAGCACTGAGGGGAACTGAATGTCTGACAGTAACCATAGGGTTCTCCTTGATTGAAGAAAGAAGACCTGTTTGGTTTCTTTCCTCCTGCCACTTCAGTGTTAACAGGCTCTGACTGCCCTGTGTCTCCACCAGGGGAAAATAAAATACATTTCTAAGTTTTAAGTCTGTATTGTTATGATATTCATTAACCTGACTAGCAGGAGGCACTGATGTCATATATTGCTATACCAAGAATTTACTGATTTTCTATCTTCTAATCTCCCCCCACTGTTACTATTACGAATTACTGAGAATACACTGCTTTTACGGGAGTCTCAAAGCAGATTAAGCACAGGGCTTAAATGAAGTATTCTGTAATGCAGCCCTGAAACTTGTCGTAGCTCTTTAAAAGTGTATTTATAAAGTCATGGGAAAATGGACAAGGAATCTCTGAAGCAGCCCATGTCAATACATTGCAAGGCTGTATTTAGGATCCAAAAGCTAACATGGCAAACAGGATACCCAAGTGATATTTTTCTCCAAAAAAGTCAGGATGCTGTCATTACCTGATGGCATCTTCCCATGTTCTTGGAACTCTTAAGAACCTCTAAATGGAGGTAATGTAACATTGAAAGCAATACGGCAATGAACCTAATGTCTCTGCAGCTGTGTGAGAGATACTCATCAGTGCAATTTAGGATGTTAATTAGCAGTCTAAACTTAATTTCCACTAAGAAGACCTGACTACAAAACACTAGCTGACTGGACATTTTCTCTAACATACGTAAGTTTTAAGAATTTCTCATAGCAATGAAGACAGGTGTAAAAGCTGGGAGAATTTCTTGCTTGTTTTCTATATTCTGGACTTTTAAGGAAAATTGATAATATGTATGTAAAATATATTCTCTTAGAAAGAACAACGAAGGATATATTAAGATACGGTTTCAAATTATATTACTATAGCTGTAAAAAGTCTTTCAAAACTATTTCTGTGACTTTTCAAATTTAAAACAAAGTACCCTTATTATAAGGGTAAGTGTAACATAATTTCTGCATAGCATCATGTATCTTACACACAATATAGAGTTTAACTTGTATGTTTGCACTATGATCTGCAGCAAGTTATTGCACTCTGATGAGATTTACATTTCGGTCCATTCATGAGAGCAGGATGCACTAGCTACATTAACACGTAAATGAATGCATTAACTTTCCAAGTTTTCTATAGCAACAAGAGTTTCCTGTGCATCTGCTATTTAAGAGAAGATCTCTACTTACATGCTCTTTGTGGGGTCTCCAGATAAAAGCTTTTAAAATATATTTATTAACTAATAGCATTAATGTCATATTTTCATCATTTTTCATTATATATTTTTGCAAAATATGGGCAAGAAAAACTCTAATCGCTAGTGCATTTACAAGTCTTATTTCAAAAGTAAAGACAAATTATAAACTTTCTTGATGTACTTTTTCCTTCCCTCCTCTTCACTCCTCCCTGCCCTGCCCCCCCCCCCCCCCCGAAGAAATGGAGAACACACGAGTGTTTTTACTTTATCCAGCCAAATTTTCCAAAGATTTAATACCTTAACGATGAATGCATTCAATAATTTTAGCAACAGGATAAATGAACAGAAAACATGAAATATGCTCTCATTTTACACCTACACTGTGCTCACTTCTGGCACAGAAGTTAAAAAATGTCCTAAAATGAGAATTATTTTCCTTAAGAAACCATAAATAAATTATAATTTTAAGTTATCAACAAATTGCTATCAGTAAAAGAAAGGAGAGTGAGAATTTCTACCTCTTTACCTGTTGTGCATTTTTTATTCACTTGTTTTAATATTCCAGATATGATAGGAGCCTCTGCAGCACAGACTTTATGCAGCAATACCAGTGCTGTATCAAATGACTATAAAGTTGTGTGAAGCTCCATTGACTCCTACAGAATCTGCAGGGGTGGAAACATCTGTCCAGTCAGATCAGGTTAAACTAGCTTTGCTAATGCAAAACTGTCAATGACTTAAGAAAGGACAATTTGCAGTATATTCCACCTGATTCATCTGACAGCTGAATGAAAATTACAGAAGCTACATATCAAACTGTGTTTTATTGCCAGCAGAAAAATTTCTAGGCATACCAATTATAGTTGATAGATCTACTGATCTTGATAAACTAATGAGATTAACATAATGACTATATTTACTGCAGAATATTGTTACAAAGAAGTTTAAAATATGTTCCAAATCTGTTAACTGTTAAGAAGTGACTCTCATAACTCCGTATTGCTGGTCTTCAGAACAATAATTTACCATATTTATTTACTTTTTTTTTTTTAAAGAGGATTTAGTTCTTCATGGATTCTCCTTATGTATTACAGAAAAACACAAGAAACAGTGGAAGTGAATTGTTCCTGACTATTTTTACATGCAGATTTAGAAACATGCAGAGTTAGAAACAGACTTCAAGGCATTAATTCATTTATTTCCCCAATGTGCTCGTGTGTATATCCCAAGGCCTGACAATCACATTGAAGTGGAGGACAGCATGCATCTATACCTTTATATTAATATACAAATTGAGCAATTACATTTTTGTAGGCAGCTGACAATCACACAAATGGAAGTGACTTATTTTAATTTATTCAGGTACATGTTTCAACATAGAATATTTTCTGATTATTCAGAGTACAAGTGAACTATAGTCCTGTTAAGTTCATGCAGGCTATTTGGACTGGGGAGTCATGTACACAGAAATAAACTGTTAATGTAATGTTTAATCCTTCCCTACAGTGAGGAAATAAGGAAAACTTAGGCATGCTTTTGTTCCTTCTCCTTGGTGCTAGCTAAAAAAGAAAGTGTAAGTAATTTCTAGATAATCTAAAAGACATCTAACGCTCCTCTCCAGTGAAAAATAAAAGGGAGCAACATCAGAGACTTTGATGGTGTTCATAAGAACAATTCTGTGTCTGCAGACTGCCCTAATGATAGAATCTGCCTCCAGGCAGGTATTTTTTCAGGTACTTCCCATCACGTAGACAACCATTTCCCTATTGGAACTAATGTAGGTAACTTTCAAGATCTTCTGTTTATTATAGAGCCATTTAGCTGCTTAATTAGCTCAACAGCTTTCATATTACATTTTGGAACCTGACTACTTTCAGCTACCATTAAACACCCAAACAGGGCAAATAATTGAAGACAGTTTTTTCCACTACCAGTAGAATCATAGAATCATAGAATGATAGAATAGTTTGGGTTGGAAAGAACCTTTAGAGGTTATCTAGTCCTGCAATGAGCAGGGGCGTCTTCAACTAGATCAGGTTACTCAGAGACCCATGCAACCTGGCCTTGAATGTTTCCAAAAATCAGGCATCTACAACCTCAGTGGGCAACCTGTTCCAGTGTTTTACTAGAATATGTCTAATATATATAAGATATGTCATTCTAACAATTTCAACATAAATGGATAAGCCTTAATCAAGTGTGATCACAGAAACCCTAAAAAATTTTAGAAATTTTAAAAACATTGTCTTCCATGATAAGAAAAACTAAACTGTCAGAATTGTTGATGAATCAGCAAAGCAAAAAAACAATCAGGAGACGATAGTTGGATTAGATTAGTAGGAGTGCATCTTTCTTAATAGTTTAAACCACTTATTTAATAAAAACACACCTTTCAAAGTGAATCTATTACAAAAAAAATCCAAATATCTACCTATCCTCCTTCCCACAAAATTCAGCAGGGTTTGCCAATCAAGGCATCTGTCCAAATCAAGGATTTTTTGTCAAAAATAGCTCTTCTTAATCAGTATTATGAACAAATTCCTACAACAGGTATCTCAGAAAATCTCAAAAGAATTGGGAAATACCTAGTGAAATATTAACAACTCTTTTATTGATTTTCCTTTGGGTCAATTTTGCCTCTTCTGTGTATGAGATTCATAGTGCAGAACATAACATTGTGCCCTTATTAAAGGTTTTAATATTGAAGTATTTCATATTTTAATACCTAAGGCAATGGTACTTTCCTTGCAGAATAAAGTAAATCCATAAAATAATATTTTTACATTTCCATTTAAAGACATTTTTGCTTATGTCCCCTTATGTTACAGCACACCAAAGAGAAAGGCACAGATGGTGGAATCATGAAGAACAGTGCTCAAGGGCTGTACTACCTCCTCTGAGGAATGTGAAAATACATTGAGCCAAAAAAAATCACAAAGGAAGTCCCCAAGGAGCCCTGGTATCCTCAGTTGCACTAGAAAAACAGGAGACATGTCAAAGAAATGTAAAAGAACTCATTCTAGGGGTTTTTTAAATTCCCATTTGTTTCCAGTGAGGGGGTTCAAGGTTTTTATTTTTCTCATCTACAAAACCAATGGTCCACGCATTATCAGAATTTATCAAATGGGACATAATTGCGTGACTGGAAGGTAGCTATGACTCCACAGTCATAGAAAAAGCACTTAAATTATCTCCTTCAGATGTGGAGCATTTCTCATCCCACTTTTAGAGCCAGCCTTTGCAGAGAGGTGCATATACTAAGTCTGCAAAATCTGGGAACAGTGTTCACTGCCATGGATCACAGAAAACATTATGCCCTACCCTTCAGTTTTCAACCTATCTGGCAATTTAGTTGAATGCATATTAACATTCCTTTAAAGCCAAAGAGCACTTAAAGTTTGCAGCTGTCCAATTATACTACCTTCTAATTCAGTTCTAATTAGCTATATGTAATGACCTCTAATCCTTCTGTTAATTAACTCTGTCTTTAGGTGAAAAAGCTGAAATGGAATTGATGGAATGGATGGAATTTGATGAAATGGAATTGTTTTCTTAGATCTGCTTCTCCCCCTCCATTTCTGTGTCATCTTCAACAGCTACAGGTATACCTCATATTACCAATCTTCTCATTTATCTCTCTGTGTTGGTATGGTGTTACCTTAGTAAATATTTTTTTGTTGAGAGAAACAGGAGATTGATTTTTAGTCACCCAGTGTTTTTTCTTTTACTGTAAACGATATACATTCTGTGTGTGGTGGGTTAACCTTGACTGGACACCAGGTGCCCACCAAGCTGCTCTATCACTCCCCTCCTCAGCAGGACAGAGTGGGAGAAAATGAGATGGGGAAAAAAAACCTCTTGGGACAAGATAAAGACAGTTTCATTAAAAAAAAAAAAAAAAAAAGCAAAGGCTATGGGCAGAAGCAAAAAGAAAACAAAGATTTTATTCTCTACTTCCCATCAGCAGATGTCCAGCCACTTCCCGAGAAGCGGGGCTTCTGTACACGTAGAGGTTACTCCAGAAGACAAATGTCATGATAATGAATGTCCCTGCGGAAGATCAGTCTCCTGATGCCGACCAGTATGATCTCCAGAAGCCGTTTATTATAGCTTTGCATACAGCTTTTATACTCTTCCAAGTCCCGTACACACGGTCACGTAGACTTTTCTAATTTGTACATACTACTGTCTATCCAGCAAGCATATAAGCCTCTAACTCACTCATTGGTTATTTCATTATCATCATCTTACCCTACTTGCAGTTACTGCTTCTCTACTCTAGCAACTAAGCATTTCCCCTTTAATAGCATCCCGTACACTGGCTAAGCATTTCCCCTTTAAGAGCATTCCAACCCTATCAGAACCTGATGTCCTTGTTCTGCTAGGGATGTATCCACATGTCCCCCTTCTTTGTTTTATGCTAACCAAACTCCATGCATAGCCCTCTTTATTATGTCAGTTACACAGCGCAATATTACAAGAGTTAAAACTAATATAAGCAAAACAGCTAAAATTAATACTAAAGCATGCATTAGTAAATCACACAGCCATTTCAGTGCTCCCCACCCAAATTATCCCAAAACGTGTCCCACGGACTCTTGTTAACTTGTAGCTTTCTCATATTCCCTTGTAGTTGTTGTAACTCACTGTGTATAGACTTAAAGTGATCAAACTGGTTAAAGAAACACATTCCTTCAAAATCTTCACATCCATGACCCTGTGCTAACAGCAGAAAGTCTATGGCAGCTCTGTTCTGTAGAGCTGCATGCCTTACACTATGTCAGCCATAAGTTTGGTCAGAATTTCAGAAGTCATATTCAACTGTTTTGCTGTTCAGCAGGCCAATTTCTGAACAGTTTGGGCATTTTAGGTGGCCATCACTCTGGGGGCCAGAAAAAACGTGATTACTCTGGTTGGCGTATCCCAGAAGGTTACCTGATCCTTACAGTCTGGTCCTAATTGTTGTAGGGATCGTTTAATTATAGGTCTTTTCGTGATATTCCAGATGGACATGTTTAATAAGCTAGCATGACTAGGGGCAAACAATGATAGCTTACCAAAATAACAAGGGCCTTCTATTGCATTTTTTGGAATACTCACCCATGCTCAATTTCCACATATCAAAAAATATTCTGGGGGTAGGACTTTCGCAGTATCATCGTCCCACACTGGGAATACCTGATTGAGAGCTTCAGATCCGACGGTTCTGAGGCAATAGTTGCTGGTTAAGGATATGTATGTACACCCTGGAGTCGGGCTAGTTACGTTTGTCCATCGAGACCAATTTTCTCTTCCATATTGGCCACGGTAACTATACAACTTACCTCCCAATGTAAAGCACCCATTGCTACCATTTAGCGATATCATCAAATCTAATTCCTGTGGGTCCCATGGCAACGAGATGTTCAAGTTGTTGATGATCAAAGTTGCTAACACCTCTGTATCATTGTGACAGGTGCATTGTAGCCACGACCTGCTGCAGTTATAACACTGACAGCAAGTGGAGTTCACTATGGATGCGTTTAGTATTGTGTTGTTCAAATATGGCATCCCTATTAAGCATGTCCTAAAAGGGTCTCCTGAAATAGCTAAAGATAAGCAAAAGAATGTTTGCCCTGTCGCATTTGTCCACATTAACCACATGTTTCTATGGTTCTTAATGCTCATAACTCCCTCTATCTGTTCCATTTTCTATACCATTACCCATATACATATTAACAATCTCACTGCTAAGCTCTTGAACCCCATGATGAGGTTGAGCAGTATCCTGCTGTCGCTCTTTCCATGTGAAAGGCGTCCCATCACAGCAGTCCAGTGAGTATCTCCGCAGTCCAGATAGATGACCTGTATCCAAGGAACACAGCTGCAGTTATTCGGGCTTCTGAGGTTGTTCGTCACTCTTGGGATGTCGCAGCCAGGGCCGGATACATTTTGCTGGTACCCATCGTGGTCCAGTATCTGTAATTACACAAGCATAACCCTTTCCCCATGTTAGTAGCTTTGTGGGGCCATTCCAGGTACCACTCATAGGATCCCGCCACATCACTTGTGGCGTGTCGGACCAGTCTATTGTTTCTTGTAAGCCTTTGGCATGTATTAAAGCAGGGGGTAGTGTCCTATCGCCTGTAAGATGGAGATGGTTCATAACAATAATGCGTCCTATAGGTATGCTGAATTCCATTGTAGCCAATCATGTTTCATGGGCACGTAGATCGTTTTTGGATGTCGACCCAATATCTCTAGTAAACGATTGCGGGCCTTAACAACACATCTTGCAATAGCCTCACTCTGGTTAGTAATTGTTTTGTGCAATTGATAAGGCAAGTACACCCATTCTAGTACAACCAAGGGGTCTTGTAAATCTTCATTCCACTGCAGAAGGACAGCAAACACCTGTGTATCTGAATTGAGAATTGCAATGCACATGTCTAGGTGGGTACAATATCGTCCTGCATAAGTATGACTAATTTTGTCTGCTATCCCTTGCAGTGCAATCTTGTGTTCTTTACTTAGTTCCCAAGGTTCTTGTGCAGAATATCTGCCTTTTAACAGCGACATCAATGGGGCGAGTTCATCATTTATTATGCCACACAAAGGACGGACCCACTGTATATCCCCTAGCAATTTCTGTACATCGGTTAATGTTTGTACTTGGGACCTAATTTCTAATTTTTGTGGGACTACTGCAGCTTCTGTAATGGTCATTCCCAAGTACTTCCATGGGGCATTTTTCTGTACCTTCTCTGGCTCAATTTTTAACCCAGACAATTCCAATTGTTTTTGTAGGATGGTAATCAGCATTGCAGGGAGCTGGGCTCCAGCTACTAAAATGTCATCCATATAATGATACACTAATAGCTCAGGATGAGCCTCCCGAAAACGTGCCAGAGCCCACGCCACAAATAGTGGGCACATGGTTGGGGAATTTTTCATGCCCTGTTGCAGCACTACCCATTGGTACCTTTTTGCTGGTTCTGCTTGATTTATTGATGGAACTGTGAAGGCAAATTTTTCGCTATCTTCTGGATGTAATGGAATGGTGAAAAAGCAATCTTTTAAATCAATGACAAGCAACTCCCACCCAGCCGGTATCATTGTGTCTTCCCCCAGGTAAACCTGGTTGCAATGGACCTATGTCTTGCATTACAGCATTTACTGCTGGTCATGTAATAATCTCCATTTTCCTGATTTCTTGTGGATCGTAAAAATTGGGGTGTTCCATGGGCTGGTGGAGGGTTTTATATGTCCTGCGTTTAATTGTTCTTCCACTAATTCCCGCACATGGGCGAGCTTTTCTTGCAACAGCGGCCAATGATCAACCCACACCGGTTTATTGGTTAGCCAAGTTAATTTTTTGATTGGTCGCCCTTCAATGGCCGCTGTTAAAAACCCACATTAGTCATCACATACCCTAATTGTCCCAATGCATCCCTCCCCACAAGCCAAATTGAGGTGTTCATCACGTATGGTCTAATTTGTGCTACCCATTTTTTCTCCCCATCCAACCATATGCTAATTAATGCTTTACTGGTTCTTGTCATTTGTACTCCCCCCACCCCCATCACTGGCACACTCAGGTTTTCCACAGGCCATTCTGGGGGCCAGGCGAACAAGGGAACAATAGTTACATCAGCCCCTGTGTCCAGTAGGGTATTATTCGCCGTAACCTGTCGTCCCCTGGTCCTTGCATAATGATAGTACGCATTGGTTTCTGATTCGTTAGCAGGATGGTCATCATTACGTTGGGAGTCCCAGTTGATCCAAAACCTCCATCTCCTCTCGGCGCTTGCCCTGTATTGGGGACACAAGCTCGAAACGGAATTAGTTGTGCAATTCGAGATTTTTCTGGGATATGGACAGGTGGATGATTTGTTTGAACCATAATGCCAATATTGCCTGCATAATCTGCATCAATTACTCCAGGTAATACCAATAATCCTTGATGAGAGGTGGATGATAGCCCCAATAGTAACGCACTCAGACCAAAACCTAAAGGTCCGTTAGCTGTAGATGGAATCACCTGGACCTTATCATCAGTCAGAGTCACTGCAACGGCGGTAACCAGGTCCACTTTGGCGCTCCCTGGGGTGGCAGACGGAAGCATTGCCAAGCAGCCTTCTGTTCCAGAGGCATTTGTGTCGTCGCGCGTTCCTCCCTCGCGCTGCGAAAGGCGTTTCCCGACAAGGGTGTCCCATCTTTTTTAAAATTGGATCTACATTCTGAAGCTTTATGTCCATGTTTATCACAATGATGGCAGACCCCAGTAAGTCCGGTTTCAGCTGCTTTTGCGGGGGTTTCTGTCAGTTTTCTCCTAACACAGCGACAATGTTTTTTCAAATGCCCTGTTTTTCCACAGTTGTAACATATTGGCCTTTTGTCACTATTTCCTTGTTGGAGTATGGCTTCAAAGCTATAGCCAGGGCATTGGCATGTAATGCAGCTTTTTGCTCTTCTGACCCTATGCGACTACATGCTTCAATCATGTCCACTAATGTGGCGGTTCTCGGTAAAGTGTCTAGGTCTCTTCTACATTCTGAGTTTGCATTTTGTACTGCTAATTGAATTCCTATGGCTGACTTAACATCCGCAGCCATACCAGGGACCCAATCTAATGCTCGTCGTAGACGATCTAGAAAGGTCCTAAAGGGTTCTCCTGGGTTTTGTCTGATATTGGTATATGGGGGTGTCGGCTTTCACATTTGCAGAACTTGCTTAAAAGCAGCTAGGGCTAAAGCCTGGGACTGTTGGAGTATTGCTTCATGCATGTGAGCTTGTGTGTGAGGATCTGCAAATTGGCCTTTGCCTAACAACATGTCAGGGGTGGCGGCTCGTAAATGTTCATTCCCAGTGTCGATATTTTTAACAACCACTAGTTCCACTTTCCGTTCCCAGTCAGATAGCCATAATAACCGCTGCGTCAGTGTAAGAAAACATTCTGCTAGTTTTCGAGAGTCGAAAGGGCACATGACCTCGCTAGTGAAAATTTGCTCTACCAAAGTCTGCACATAGGGATTGTCTAATCCGAACTGCATAATTACCTTTTGCCCTTCCCTCATTAATTTCCAATCAATTGGTTGCCATTCCCATCTATTCAGATTTCCTCCTATCAACTGAACAGGGAAGGCAGTAGTATTAGGCATAAAGTCCCCTTCAATGATTGCATTTCGAATTACTCCGTGCCACCGTTGAATCGGATCGGGGGTCCCTATCTGAGCCTTGTGGATTAGGAAAAGTGTTGGAATTATGTGAGCCGGGCCCTGAGGTCAGAGCTTGATGTGCCTGGTTCTCATCACATCTCCTCCTCCAGTATTCTAATTCTTTTTGCTCTTCTTCAGTTATCCTCCCTAGCTTTCCTTCCCACTTTGGCACAATTAGTGGTTGCATTCCTGCATACCAGCCTCTATCAAGGGCTTCTCGGACTTTTGCCGTTTGCTCTGTTAACTCTTTCAACCCTGGTAAAATCTCATCATCCCGCACAGGCAGGTGAGCCAATCAATCTATTAGCTTTTGCGCTTCAGCATTATGCCTAGACAACTCAGTTCGTAAGAACAACGTATCTGCATCAGACAGACTGTCTCTGGATCGAGTTGGAGACAATTGGCTAACTTCTGAATGATTTTTTGCGTTTCTTGATTTTGCTTATGCAATTCTTCTCTAATTGCCTGCGCCTCAACAGGAGAGAATGTCTCTGGCAAAGGTGACATATGAGGCGGAGGGGGAAATACTGTTTCAATAATCATAGGTTCGTTCGTTTTTGACTCAGCTTCCTGTTCCTCAGGAGGAGCCGATGGCAATATGGGGATACCATACAGATCATTTTGCTCACCAAAAAATGCCTCAGCATCAGCCGGGTAAGCCTCTGCATTGGTGTTTTTCCCGTCTAGTGCTTCAGCGGCACAGGTGGCTACCGTTCGGCTTTTAGTTCTTTAAGTACCACAGTAATGAGTTTCCATGCCGCACTTAAAGCTACAGCCTCCTTAGACCCATTGCCGACCTCATCCCACAACACGGCTCCCAGCTTGTCCCAGCAGACTAAATCAAAAGCATCTCGAGCTGAGGTAAAAAAACCATGTGACCGTCCCCATCTCAATAAGCGATTTAAAGTCTTTTTATCATATTTCAGTTCTCTCACAGAGAGAATATGCTGGAACATGTCCTGTATTACTTTTTCCTCTTTAGTTATAGCCATCCCCACGTTCCAGCCCCGTCTGCTCACCCTTTTTTTTGGTGATCCACTGCGCAGTGTCTTCAGTTTTCTTTCAAATCCCGGGTAGACAAGCTACTCCGTCATCAGGTGAGTCCTTCCACCTTTTCATAAAATCACTGTGCCACGGTAGGCACATGGGTGTGTGTGTGTGTGTGTGCGCTATTGTAGGCATGTCGGGGTGCACCATTGTAGGCACGTCGGGGTTACCACATGCAGAAGACCAGTCTCCTGACGCCGACCAATATGATCTCCAGAAGCCGTTTATTATAGCTTTGCATACAGCTTTTATACTCTTCCAAGTCCCGTACACACGGTCACGTAGACTTTTCTAATTCGTACTGCCTATCCAGCAAGCATCCTCTAACTCACTCATTGGTTATTTCATTATCGTCATCTTACCCTACTTGCAGTTACTGCTTCTCTACTCTAGCAACTAAGCATTTCCCCTTTAATAGCGTCCCGTACACTGGCTAAGCATTTCCCCTTTAAGAGCATTCCAACCCTATCAGAACGTGATGTCCTTGTTATGCTAGGGATGTATCCACATGTCCCCCTCTCCTCCTCCTTTCTCTTTGCTTTTATTGCTGAGCAGACATCATATGGTATGGAATATCCCTTTGGTCAATTTGGGTCAGCTGTCCTGGCTATGGCCCCTCCCAAGCTCTTGCCCACCCGCAGCCCACTGGTTAAGGGGGGAGAGACAGTCTTGATGCTGTGTGAGCACTTCTCAGCAGTAGACAAAACAGTGGTGGGTTATCAACACTTTTCTAGCTAACAATGCAAAGCAGAGCACTGTGAGGGCTGCTATGGGGGAAATTAACTCAATTAATTAATTAATCTCAACCAGACCCAATATAATGTGTTTAATACTCAAGCCCAAATATCCATGGTGGAATTGGGTCTTACAAAGAGCAGGAAGCCTCCCTCATCCTCTTAGAAACTTAGTTAGGATCTTCAATGCCTTTTTTTTTTAAATAGTAATAATCATAAGTAGTGCATCAACAAGGGGTTAAAACAGCATGAGTACATAAGCCCTGATTGACTACAAGCATTTTTGGCTTGCTGTGTCAGACATGAAATGCATGCTAGCCCCGCACAAGTCATAAAAATAAAATACTTACTCCACCAAGTATAATATCTACAATACTACCCCAGGGTGTCCAATGCCACTATTTGTACTGCTGTCTCTTGGAGGGGGGACAGAATTAACACATGGCTGTGACTCTCATTCAGCTGTGAGACAGAGAAGATTTTTATGTTGCCTTGGAGATTATCATGACACCCATGATAGTTTTGATATTTTGACATTTCCAGGACAGTGTGGCTCAGAACATCTAATGCCCATCACTAATGTATAATCAATATGTACATCACCTTCCCTGCAAGGCTGTTCCCAGAAGCTCCAGCTGGATGAGGCTTTAAATAGCACACTTTCGAAGGAAGGTAATCACCTTTTGGCCTTTCCGATTTTTAAGAAGCTTATTAAAAATCAGCAGGAGCTCTTAGTCAAGCATATGTGAACAAGAAGTCTGAATATCTCTCAAAATCAAGGTGAGCTGAAATAAATCACCAGAGGTGATGGTTGTAAACAGCTGTCACCACTGCTGTTAAGTAATGGACAGGGAAAGAGGCTTTATTAGTGTGGTGGTTTGACCCTGGCTAGACGCCAGGGGCCCACCAAAGCTGCTCTATCACTCCCCTCTAACCGGACAGAGGAGAGAAAAGTAAATCAAAAGGCTCGTGGGTTGAGATAAGGACAGGGAGAGACTGTTTTATCAGTTACTATCATGGGCAAAACAGACTCCACTTGAAAAAAAATTAATTTATTATCAATCAAAATCAGAGAAGGAGAGGAGAAAAACTGCTAGATCTTAAAAACCTTCCCCCCACCCCTCCCTTCTTTCTGGGCTCAACTTCACTCCCAGTTTCTCTACCTACTCCCCTCCAGCTGCGCAGGGGGATGGGAATGGGGATTGAGGTCAGTTCATCACACGTTGTCTCTGCTGCTTCTTCATCCTAGGGAGAGGACTCTTCCCCTGCTCACGCGTGGGGTCCCTCTCACAGGAGGCAGTCCTCCACGAACTTCTCCAACGTGAGTCCTTCCCACGGGCTACCATTCTTCACGAACTGCTCCAGCGTGGGTCCATAATTTCCACGGGGTGCAGTCCCTCAAGAACAGACTGCTCCAGTGCTGGGTCCCCTGTGGGGTCACAAGTTCTGCCAACAACCTGCGTGGGCTCCTCCCCCCACGGGTCTGCAATGGCTTGACAGGAACCTGATCTGGTGCAGGCTTCCCACGGGGTCACAGCCTCCTCCATGGGCTACAGGTGGAGATCTGCTCCACCGTGGACCTCCATGAGCTGCAGGGGGACAGCCTGCCTCACCATGGTCTTCACCACGGGTTGCAGGGGAATCTCTGCTCCGGCGCCTGGAGCACCTCCTCCCCCTCCTTCTTCACTGATCTTGGTGTCTGTAGGGCTGTTTTCTATCGCATCCTCTCACTTCTCTTCTCTCTCCCACTACTGAGACGCAGCAGGTATTTTTTCCTTCTTAAATATGTTATCACAGAGGCTTTTCCACTGTTGCTGATTGGCTTGGCCTTGGCCAGCAGCAGACACAGGGAAAACTTCTAGCAGCTTCTCACAGAAGCCCTGTACCACACCCACCCCCCCCCCAAGACCTTGCCACAGAAACCCAATACAATTAGCAGAGTTTAATGAACAGCTATACAGTCATTTACTCCTGAAACACATTTTTAATACTGTCCTTCCCTGACTCTAAGCAGACTTGCACCCAATTAGAAGAGAGTGGCAAACAAGGTCAACTGGAGATTGCAAGGTCCATAAGCAAAACAGAACTGAGGTTTCCAATAACTCATTCTTGCACATGGGAGATACTCCTGAGGTCATTTTCTTTGGAAGAAGATATTGGCTACTGACACTTGAACAGGGAGTTGCAGATTCTTTTCCTACCATCCACCAAACCACTTCCCCCGGTTAGGAATTTGCTGCAGACTTCACAGATTTGTAGGTTAAGCGTCTTTTCCAAAAGGGATTACACTAACTGGCCATATCACACAGGAGCCAGAATTGACTTTCAATCTACTATTAAACATATTTCCCCAGTGGATATATTTTATTGGCATTTCCTATTCTTCCATCAGGTACTTATAAAGATAAAATATTTATAGATATCATCATTTGGGCCTAAATGAAAGAAGAAAACCTCATGATAATATTCTTTTTACAAAACAAAAAGGAAGGCATTGCTTGCTTATATTTGAAAGCACACTGTGCCCTCTTTTCCAAATGCAAGCAGCTGTATCTTGGAAACTGGGTGACCATTGCATTTTGCTTTATTAGAATTTATTCCAGTCATCTATCCTTTTGATATACAGTCAATTGGAATTCCTGTTTATTTGTTCAGCCTGCTACTGTAAGTAGTGAAAACAATGCAGATTGACATAATATGAGCAAATATTGGTATTTATAAGTGCCATAAGAGCAAATATATGCATTAACTAGGCAAATGTAATTTGTATATTCATAGTTTTGTTGCCCTCCTTTCAGAAACTAAGATTATTTGAATCAGTTTCCCACTGCAGACAGTGTGCTTCAATGAATGTTAACATTGTTATGAATGTGGCTCTTCTGTTTTGCTGAGGATGGCACCAACTGTTAATTATAATGAACTATTCTAATCAATATTTAGCATCTTCTCTCAAGTTTAGGATCAGTCTGATACAATAGGAGTGAAGGGAAAATATTGTTTTATTTACTAGGACTTTACTGAAGCGAGAATGGGAAAGGAATGGACAGATTTGGAAATAATTGTACATTTTATTTAAAACCTCTGCGTTTCACACACATTTTGGATCATTACCTCCACTGCTTTTTGCTAGGAGCCCTGACTCTCACTCCCTTGAATTCAAACTCAGCATCAGAATAACAATGCTTGCCTGGAATTTTGTTGGCTCCTTAGCTTTCTTACAGTTTAACCACACATCTAGAGCAAATGTATATGATGTATTTCTTAAGCAGGTGTTATATGGGAATGTGAAGCCCCTCTGTGCTAGGTGCAGTGTCAGCAACCCTTGGTCTCGCTTCTGCAAGTGTATCAAGCCTCTGCCATTGCAAACTGAAGATCTGCCAGGGTTAACTGTAGTGCCGGTTTGTTATATAAAGCAAGCCAATATTTCATAAACTCAATGACATTTTCCTTTCACTTAATAACACAGTACGTAAAAGTATCTACTGGGGCAGTGCTGCATTAGAAGATTTTCAGATGCTTGTTTTATTTATAGAAAGCCTGGGGCTTCCTTTTATAAAAGGAAGGCTAGTCTAAATGGATTTTAAAGTGGAGTAAAGCAGTGTGGGTTTAAATAAGATTTTTTGCAATGATGAGAGAAAACAGTGACACAAAGATCTTTCCAATACTTTATTTGTGGGGTTGGCTGAGGAGGCAGCTTTGTCACTAGGGTGGTTTAGCAACCGTAACTTTTCTCACACTGTCCATTAACTGCTTAAAGATTCCACTTACAAATTTACTTAATTGCAGCATCCATTTTAAAAGTGTATTTGATCTTTCCATTGTTTTTTCTTTAACACTATTAATAAGTACACCTTATACTGTGTTTTGAGTCAATTTTTTTTTGAATCAGAATTATTTTGAATTTCTGATTAAACTTGGTAATTCTGTCAATGAAATCCAAGTAGGTATGTATCCTAGGATGGGTTGAGAAATAAGGAAAACTTTCTGAAAAAAAACTTGGCACAGAATAAAAGTATCCAAATTCTAATTTTGATTTTACCTTTTGAAAAAAATGAAACACTTTTAAATATTACAAACATTATGAGTGTTTATGGACAACATCGTTTCCACTAACATATAATAGCAAATATATTCATCACAGGTTTTTGAAAATGAATCCTCCTGCAATGCTATTTTACCCTCTTTATAATTGCATGAAAGCTATAACTACATCTTAAACAGATTTGATGTGTGAGAATTCTAAATACATCATGAGTTTTAAAGGTCATGGGTAAATAAAATTATTTTTATCCCAGAATCCTGCCATGAAGCCAAAATGGCTCAGATTCAAATTTCTGTTACTGTAGCATTGAATGGATGTCTAAACTACGATGTTAATTTTAGTTGAGTGTAATGTATAATGTATAGAGTAATGTAATAATATAATGTAATTTTGAGGCTATTTGCACAGTGACCTAATTTTTTTTGTAGTAAGAAACAAAAGACTAATTACATCATAAAACTAGTAACCTTTTTCTTTCATCTACAATGACAACTTCCCTACTGTGTCACTCCATTTTTTTATTTTTACATGTTTCTTGCTCACTTGTAGGAAGAGAACTTCCAGCTCTGTGCAGCCATTCACACAGAACAGCTTGGTGCAGCCAGTCACACAGAACAGCTTCTGTGTGTTTTAGGGTGCTCTCTGTAGCACAAGGGGTTGGGTGCAGGGAACTCCTGCCCCCTCTAGATGACTTCCTGTGCTAGAATCTCTTTTCAAGTACTTGAAAAGCAGTGTCATCCGACTGCTTGCTTCATCTCATTTTGTCTTGCTATGTCTTAAATTTTTTAAATTAAATAAGATAAACAATTTAAATTAAAAATTAAATTAAATTTTAAAAATTAATTAAAAAATTGCTATATGTCTTAAATTGTCAGTTAGCAAGTCTTTTCAAAAGATTGTCCTTCCCATAGTCCTTACGCTTTCTCAGCCTGCTATTACACAAATAATAATATGCACTTTTATAGTCCCATTTTACTGTTTAATTTTCAAAATTATTTCAATAAACAAAAGGATACTGAATTATTTTGGAAGTAATTTACATTGCCATATAATTCTGTAGCAGGTCTGCTGCATAAATGCATAGGATTCTGATGAATTAGATGTCAGCAAGTTGGAAGTTAGTTTCTGCTAATGACCTACGAATCTGGCCTCCAAGTATACGGTGTTATACTTTCTAAATCACCACTGTCGTCCAGAAAATTTTGTATATGTAGCATGTCTCTCATTCTCATTCCCTTTTGTAGAATGAGAGGTGATCTCATCAAAGACTCTTCACTCCTATTAGAGCCAAAAAGAAGTGCAAAGTTAACGAGGAATTTTTGAGACTTCAGTATCCTCTGTGAAGTCATGACTGCTGAGTTATGAGTCAATACTGAACATCAGTGTAGCCATTCCACAGCTTTCAGGCCACCAGTTCACAAGATTTGCCCATCACACAAGATTCCAGCTCTTTAACCCATGATGTACTGATCAGCCAGGCAGGAACATATAAACCTCAGCCTTCCCCTCTCCCTGTTGTGCAGCTTTAGTATAATCATAGAACCATAGAATACTTTGGACTGGGAGGGACCCTTAAAGGTCATCTAGTCCAACCCTCCCAGTACTTGGCCTTGTTGAACCTCATGAGGTTTCTCAAGTTTGTCCAGGTCCCTCTGGGTGGCATCCCATCCCTCAGATGTGTCAAGAGCCCCACTCACCATCATGTTGACTGCAAACTTGCTGAGGTTGCACTTGGTCCCACTGTCTATGTCACTGATGAAAATATTACACAGTACTGGTCTCAGTACAGACCGCTGAGGGACACCACTCAGCACTGATCTCCATCCTGACATTGAGCCATTGACCACTACTCTCTGAATGTGACCATCCAGCCAATTCCTTATCTATCAAACAGTTCATCCATCAAATTCTTATCTCCCCAGTTTAGACAGAAGGATTTTGTAGGGGACAGTGTCAAAGGCCATAACACTGTGCTTGAATATCTTAATGTTTGTAAAAGGTGTTTTCAAAATTTCAAGCACCCAAGTATTTATACAGAAAGTGCTGTCCTCTCTGGTAGAAGAAGTAGCAAAACAGTTACTTATCAGTCTTACTGATAAGACACAAAGGTAAAACAACAGCCTTTAGTTTCAAAGTAGGTAAAGCACACTGTAAGAATTACTGGGTTTACAAAACTTATTTTCCCCTAGCATGGATCTTTCTTAAAGTTTATTCTTTCTTCACAGTGAGTCATCACTTAGTGTATGGGGGGGGGGAAGAAAAACAAGGAAAAAAAAGCAGACAGAGGATGCAGAGGATGTAGACTAAGAAATTAGGGGAAAAAGAACATGAAAATAGGCTGGGCTATAATTATTGGAAGGTGGAAAAAATGGAAGATAACTACTTCTTGGGACATCAGAATAACAGAAATATTTCCCAAAGCTCCAAAGAATTAAAAGGGAATGTGTTAGTCCTCAGTGGATTTTTTTTCCCCTTGTGAAACAAGCTAGCTAGTTCTGCTGATGACATTCTCAAACTTAGAGCTGTGGTAACTTACCCTCTCCCTGAGGAAAAGGTAACCAAAGCAAAAATGCATTTTTTCTCAGAACCATAACTTTCTGATGGTCTCTATTACCCTAGCTCCAAGTCCCAGTTTCCAGCTACCCTAGAGCTCTGCACCTGCTCCTTGCCCAAGCACTCCAGCTCACCCTGTCCTCCTTCCCAGGTCCCTTGGATTTGCCTTTGCACATCCCAGGAGAACCAGACCCACTCTGGCTTCTTTGAGTATGGAGACTAGCTGGGAAACATCGTCCTTTCTCATTTTACTACTCCTTTGCCCCTTTAGTGTTTCAGGTGAGTGTTTTATTCCCTCTGTATTCAAGGCTTTCTCTCCCACATTACTTAACACCGAGAAGGGGAATAAACCGTTTAGTTCTCAGAAGAGAAAGGCCCTCTGCTCCATCTTTATTGGGAGCATGCAGGGTTGTAGCTATGCTGAAATTATCCTTCTGCCCCAGACCAAATATGCTTAACAGGAAACAGCTATATGGGGAATTCAAACCCCACAATTCTAAGAGGCCCTTATTTAAAGCTTATGAATTTCCATGTTCATTAGGCACAAAATTTAGTCCAGCTGGGTACATTTTCACAAGGATGGGAGGAAAAAAAGGAACATGCTCCTGACAAAAATTTATTTTTTCCTGTTCTAGAATATGGAATGACTAGCTTTCAGCAAAAATGAAGAACAGCTTAATGTTTTTAATCATAAAATATCTATGTATTTTCTTAGCCTTGCTTTTTGGGTTTTTTTTCTGAAATTTCATCAAAACGAAGCATGCCTAGCATAAAAATTTTCTACATAAAACAAGTTCGTATAACAAATAATTGCAGTGATCCTCTGTGACAGGCAATGCTATCAGACTCCCCTGTTGAATAAATGATGAATGGGTAAAATTTATTTTTCAAAGGGTTCTAATTCCATTGAATTACAAGAGATTTTCACTGGAATACTCAAAGGCATTTATTCATGAAAATTGTTTAACCACTTTTTTTTTTTTTTGCAATACTGTTTAATGTTTTAAAAAATCTTTCAGAGACAGTCTGAAATGAAAAGCTATGAAATACAAAATATATAAATTTGGACAAGACTTAATAGTATTTTTAGGTCTGCTATCAAATAATCTAGATTTTCAATACTTAGAATATGATCTGCTTTTAACTTAATTACAGTTTGTCTATGGCCAACTTCGTAGTAAATTTGCAGACTTCTAAACATAATTCCATTTACCAAGGCAAACTTCCCTTAAAGAAAAAATGTTTTCGACATACGTCATTCTGTCAGAGAGAATGAGTACAGGCTGTTACACTGCAAAGCCAGATACTGTTCTCTGAGCAGCCTCATCATAACCTAAAGGGATCACGCCTTTCTCAGAGAGAAAAATAATTTGTACTTTCTCCAACTTGAATCTTGTGCTGAGCCGAGTCTCACAATCTGTTATTGACAGATTATCTATTCTCTATTGATCATTTAGGACTGAAAAAGTCAGAGGTGAACCTTTCCTGGGTTGCTTGTTTGTTTTGTTACTCTGAGCTTTTTTACAATCATTAAATGTCAGCAATAGAGCTTAACAAACTGCTTGTTACTGAGAGAAACACTTGAATACTCATTCCTCACAGCTCATTCCACAGATGTGGCAGGTATGCTGTAAAGGACAAAAAGTACTGGGGTAGGCACTTATGAATTGGAAGTCTTCATTATTAACTGTGAATTTATTAAGAGTGTGTTATATTTTCATAGGCACTACACAAAGCCATGGGAAGATGACATACCTTGTGTTTTTAAGGATCTCTAATGATCACAGGAGTTGGAGTACTGAAAATACCACTTCTAAAATTATTTTTTCCTTCTTAGTTAAGAAGTATCACTGATATTAAAGGAGGCAAATTAGTTTTATATGGTAAAAATCTCCAAATATTTGTGAATAATTTAAAAGATTTCATTGACCTACTTTACCAAAGCCCATATTAATGGGGAAAAGTGATTTTTTTTCAGCTGAAGCCTAGTTACATTGCAAACCCAAGGTAATTATTTCTGTTGTCAAAATAATCCCAAAAGGTAAGTTTTTATGTGATGATCAGGCCTCTCTGATATTTTTGCCTCACTGAGTTTTATAATGCTGCTATTCTTGTAAGCATTTTGTCCTATAAAAGCAAAACCACAGCAACTAGAACCAACCAACAGAGACCAAGGGGACACAAGAGACACAAGCAGATTATTCCATTTTTTTTTAGTTTAGGGGGTAGGCCAAGTTATTTCAAGAGTAAAATATAATGAAGCCCAAGTAAACAACATTATTGGTAAATTTATATTAAGGATCTGAGATGCAAAATTTGGAGCCAAGTTTTTGATTCCCATCAAGTTTCAAGCGTGCTTAGACTTGAAAGCTCTGAGCAGAATCCATTGATAGAAAAAAATTGCAGATGAACACAAAGACCACAAAGCAAAACATGGCAAATATTCAGCTAAAACAAGATGCAATAACACAGATGGATGAAAGGTACAGCAGTGCAGCACAGAAGGACTAAGTTCTGTTCAACTACAGGAGGTTAACCCTTACTTGAATTTTTATTTGTTTCAATTAGATTTATCTAAAAAATTATCCGTAATAGGACATTTCTGACTTCAAAGGAACAAAATTACGGATTAAAGCTGTATGAAACTTTTTCGATAGATGGTGTAATTATTCAAGAGTAATGTTTTGGGGAAACTTGGAATAAATGCAAGAAACCTTGTATAAAAATAACAAAAGTTTTATTGTGGGAGTTTTAGAGAAAAAAAATCATCATTTGAAAAGCAAGAACATTTCAGAGTCAGCATGAAACTCTTCCATTTGAAGGAGCATTCTTCTTAACAAATGACCAACATTTAAGAGAAAGATGTTTAAACACACCCCAACCATGGCATTCCTATCCAAATGTATTGACCCAAAACATTTTCTTGGAAACAAGCAAATAAAAAACCCAAACCAACCCAAATTTCCATTAGGATCACTGGAAACAATCCAGTAGTCCCCAGCTAGTCATATTTGTGACTATAAAAGCAAAGTGCTCAATTCTGAAAATATTGCAGTGAAACATTTTTATTTTTGAAATTTTTCTGCTGAACCTATTTAGCTTGAATTTAGCTTGAATTTAAACATAAAGTGCTTAATCCTATGCTGTAGTTGCATAGGCTCTGATAGCCTTGGACTTGTCCAATAATAACCCTTTCCTGCCTCACTTCTGTGTCTCTATGCTCTCAGACAAATCTACTTCATTAGGAAAAAGAATATAAGGAGATTCTTCAAAACGTATCAGTTAATAGGAAAAGGGAGTGATGAAGAAAGAAACCACCTTTCCAAATAGTGAAAAATTATACCATTGGGTGGCAAAAAGAAGAATAGATTGAAGTAAAAGTTTGGAAGTCATGAATAGCAGCAGAAAAATCCCTAAATGAATATGCTACAGGAATATAAATTATATTACAACACTCCTAAAAAGTGTGATAGATGATTTAAATACAATGTTATTGAAATACAAAAGCCATTGAAAAAGAGATTCATGAATCTGCTTTTTAAAAAAAAATAATTAAAATAAAAGAGCTATAATAGCTTGTCCTTTACAGAGACTAATAAAAGTGATGGGGAAACTTGAAGCACTCGTTTTCATTTTTTGATTAATGAAAGTGAATTTTAATCCCTCTGCATTAGTCCTACTCTTGAACTAATCCTAATATTGGAGATAGGAGAGAGTTGTTTGTACAGCACATTTAATAGCTTTTGTACATTTGATTTGAGTATAGAATAAATCAGACAATATAACACAAATTCCTACCACAATTACACTGGTAGAAGTGTAAACTAACCCAGTTTGAACTGTGCTCTCTTTAACATTAGATCAAATTACGAACCCTTTCCTCAAGACAGATTTAATTTGGATTTATACCAGCACATTTTGTTTGACACAAGTCTGCTTACTCACTCTTTCAATGCATCTTAATCTTAATCTGCAACAATTCCATCCATTCTCTTCCTGAGCCTCTCTAAGATTATCTGAAAAATGTGTTGTGTTTTTTAACATGGTGAACCAGCCAGGAACTGATTAAGAGACCTAATTTATTCCACAGATGATTTATAATAAGTCATATTGGAAAGCAGGCCATTTCCAGAGGTGACAAGCTAATGCATTACCACTGTGTAACCTTAGCCCACACGTGAAAGTAATTTAGTTTTTAAAATGATAAATAACTGTATCTCTAAATTCATACTAATTATCAGGCTAAAAGGTTCTTTCAGGCACTCACTCATCCTATGTTCTTTTATATTAGAATATTTTATAAAATTGTAAAGGTGTAGATCACAGCACTAGAAGGGTTGAACCAATTAGAAACTGGACACAAGGTTAATGGGAGAATAAATCCCCCATTTAAAACTATTTTTCTATTATTTTAGGAGACAAATATACTAACAAGTACACTTATACTCCACATTAATGCTGTGAATTATTATAGGGCTAAGATGTCATACACAGGGGACTGCATATCAAGTTACAAGTAAAAGAAAACCTAACTGGTGAGAGATAAACCAGCTCAGATGATTATGGCTTTTATAAATTAAGGGACTGTTCTTCCCCACCTGAGTGAAAAACAAGGAAAATTAATCAGGATGTACAGCACAAAGGTGGATCCAACTTGATTGATCTAAAATATGGTGGTAAGAGAAGGGACAGAAAGCAAGCTGGAAAGGATAACGCATCTTCCATCCATGTTACAACATACATAACCAAAGAAAGAGAGACCATAATTCAGTTACTCACTAACTTCTTTCTTTTTGCAATTCAAAAAGACAGCGTAAGCCAGACAAATAATTCAGGGAATATTTTGGAGCAAAGAAGACAGTCAAAATCCAACCCCCAGCATTCTGATATCAATTTTACAATCAGCATCTTCAGCATCCGCGCCATGTGTTTGCCATGATTTACTAATACATGTACTGTGTTTGTACAATGTACAATTTAGCAGCTTTATTGTCTTCTTAGGTTAAAAGCATCTGAGGTTGTAAATCTATATAATAATTCAAAATATTTTTATGTAAGTGGAGAAAGGGAATAGGAAGAAATTTTCTACTTAAAAGCTGAAGCAGGTAGGAACATGGTAGCAAAAGCTAAAGTAGTGATTTAGAGTGATAACCCAATATAATTTGATGCTAAATGTTAACCATACTGAAGTTATTGTAGTGTTTTACTACTGCAGCATCAGTAATTCTAGTTTTGTGCTCATCTGCTTTGCCCTTTTTTAGCTTGTTCTTTCTTTCCACAGCCTTAACCTGAGCCTGCTATCAGACAATTTCCCTCTAGCTACATCAGATCATTTAGAAAATAACGGAGACAGGGACACACATGAAACAGTGTATTCTGCCCCTATTCAAAGTCCTTCAGTAGTCTGCTGAACCCTTATCTAAAAGGTTAATAATTTGTAACAGCTGGTAGTATTGTGGATTTTTTTTTTTTTTGTATCAGCATTAAGGAAGGAAGGCCCATCATTAGTCTCTGATCCATTCAATATAAAATATATTCATATTTTAAATTTAAGTAGACAACTGAATTGCACCTGTTCAGGATGAAATGAGAAGTCTGAGGGTATCATGTATATTTAGGAATGTGCAGATTGGCATGAAGTGCTAGGGCTAACTGAGCTTTAACCATGTGAAACCCTGACTATTTCTTTGTTGTAAAACACATTATGTTGAAGGATAAGCTAGAGACGATGATTTTTGCTGAACAGAATTGAGCTTTCACTGAAGAGCAATGATTGAACAGATAGTTGGGATTTGAAAGAAAATCAGAAACTTAGGTCAGGAAGTATGCAAAAAGGAAAAAAAAATCAGAACATGCTCCTGTGTCAATTTTCTTAATATGGTGTTGTTAAAAAGGATTTTTTGTAATACTGAAAATAGATAAAACTCAAATTTTTTTACTTCATGCATGCTCCTGAGTTTTCAAACCTATGAGTTTTTCAGAAAATAGTGTTTAAATTTGTTGTGAGGACATCTTTCTTAATAATATTGTGATAAATAATACAGTGATGAAGCATTTTCAAATGAAGGAAATTTTTCACTTGCTTTGACCAGATATGGACAATTTTCACTTGCTATCTTTTTTTTTTTTTTAATACAGTTATTACTCTAACTTCCCAGGTGTTGGATGACTTGCACATCATTTTTGACAGGTTCCGCTTCACATGTGGCATCACAATGCGAGTGGTAGCTCTCTTTTGTGTGGATTTAGTCTTGGGAAAAGGCTCTGCCCAGAATCCCTCAGATAACACTCTCTATCTGATTGCCATAATTTGGCTTTGAAACAAGGCACATTAATCACAAAACCTGGCCCTTTTTTCCAAAACATTAGAAAGGAGAGGTGAGGAAGGAACTGGAAACAGCTCATATTCAGTATCTACTTCAATTTTAAATTATGAAGGGCAAAAGGAAAGAGAAGACATCTCTCTGAAACTGTTTAGACCACATGCTGCACTACCTCATCCCTCAGAATGCCTCGTTAACTACAGAGGAAAACATGCTGGAGACAGTCTGCTCAGGGGAAGCAACTGGAACTGGAAAAAACATAGACAAGTGTAAGGTGCTGAGCAATCACACAGAAATTTTCACTTTTCCATAATTTGCTGCAAAGCAATAATAATTTCTTTTGCAAGACAAAAATTTGGCAAGACTTCCATGACATTTAACAAACACCTTTCACCGTAAAAGTTAGATTCCCTGTTCACTTAGCAGAAAAAATACCGCAAGACCATTAAATAAACATGTTATAAGTACTTTTACTTTCCTATACTTATTAGAACAAACAAAGCAAACCCCTCTACTCCTTGTCCCTTTATGATCCTTGTTGGATGTGAATGACTGGAAAATTCTTTTTTTTTCTTTTACAGTAGTTAACTGCATACAGACTAACTAATGCTATTTATTCTGAACACCAGCCATGTCTTCAAAAGAATTTGAAATTGAAATGAAAGTTAAAGAATTTTCAGATTGTCTCTCATTGCTTTTCCTAGTATTGTCCATATAGGTTAGAATTTCACCCAGGAAACACCTTTCTGTTTCTTAAAAAGGTAGGAAGGCAAATCTGTTGCCTCATCCTGACCATGATGTTCTTTGCATCCCTTCAAGCAAAAAACACCCATAAGAATTTTAGCAAGGAACTCTTCAGTCTCTCTTCAGCATGGTCTCTCCATCCTTTCTCAGTAACAGATTTTGTGTGTAGTAAAACCAGAGGTAAAAATCTGTGCACAGCTTTCTTGTCCTTTATATAAGTCCATGCAGCCAGCAACACTCACTCATTCAAAATCAAGTTTATCCAAAGCAAGTCTTTTGTTTCCTATTACAATTCCATGTTCAGCTTTTGCAGTGGTTTAAGAATTTGTCTTCAGTTAGATAGGCTTGTCTATCTGGTCCTTCAGTCAACAACAGGCCTAATAATATAACCCTGCTGAAAAACAGGCAAATAAAAAATCTCATCATTTTCAATAAAAAACAAATTAATGTTTATTCTTGTCATGCACATCTGCCTAAATATAGATATTTAGAAAATTATATAACATATCACTTCCTGAATGTGAACTGTGGGCTAACTAAAGTACAATCCTGTCATCAAGGAGCTCCATTCATCATTTGAGATCTTTACTCATGGAAAAAAAAAACTTTTAGCCCAGGCCAGTACCTAGAAAGAAGTATCTAAACCATTCTGTCAAAACCCATCTTGGAGATTTTTCAGCAAAATTGACAGGTTCTTTAAGAAGTTGTGTCTATCCCTTTTCACAAACACATTTTTGTTAGGTCCAGAGGCCTTTAAAACTTAGACAAAAAATAATTTTGCCTTTTTTACGAGTACAATACAACAAAAGGCTAGGACATTCTGGGAAAATTTCTCTACAGTATGGTTCTCTCAGTTGAATTTTGCAAAATTAGTTTTAATATATTCTCTGTTTTACTACAAGCATTTCTTTTGATTTTGTTTTAATTATCTAGACAGATACTGTTCACAATAGTTATTGCAGTGTGGTAACCTTTGGTCTCCCATTTCATACTTGAAAGACTTTTTCTGAAGGTGTGCACTCCTGCTTTGTCATACTGAATTATAGGTTCCTTTAAAGATGATCAAAACAAGTATATGTAAATGAAGTTTAATTCACTGACCTACTTCGGATCTAATTCAACTTGACCTCATCCACTCATGTTTCCTGACCTGCAGTGCTCCCTTCCTCACTTTCTTTTTATCATTAATCTTTACCCCTCTCTAGCTTCTTCCTCTGCATTCATTGATCTTTCTCCCTACTATTGTAAAGGCATTCTCACTTGATTGTCATTCTCTTTCTATCCCTCCTCACAACTCCTACTGCTAGTCTCTTGAAAATGGATATGAGTACTAATCTGTCCATTTCTTTACCTCTTTGTTGTCATGTCAGTTGCACATTTCTGTTCTATTCTAACTGTCCTACAAAAGGACATGATAACTTATTTTGCTGATCCTTCAGACAGGCATGAAATAATCACTTCTGTGACACCCCACTGTCCTTGTACAACAATATATGTCGTCCCCCCCCCCCCCCCCCCCCCCCCCGGCTTTGTTATCTTCCTCTTCAAGAAAATCTTTCTTCTTCATTTTACCGGATGATGTTTCTTAAATGTAATTTACCATTTCTTCACTAATGTTCATCCATATTTCTTCTGCTGAGAACTTATTCTATTCCTAGTGCCCTACATTGTCATGAAATAAGTGACAGGGAGCTTACTGCAGCTGTGCTTTCTGATCAGTCACACCTGTGAACCTATCATGACCCTTACTTGGGTTCATCATGATAAAATTTGAGAAAGTATTTTCTAATTAAATGCCTATCTCTAACTGCCTTCCTAAAATTCTTACTGCAGCACGAAAAGCAGCATTTTTTCAAATTCTCAGTGAAACTACTCGTGTCTCCTAAACGTACCCCTCTTTCCTGTCTCCATCAGTATTAATTGCTCTATAATCTCACCATAATGAAAGCTTGAACAATTATCTGGACATTTCTCCACAGCCATAATAGCTGAAGTATGTCAATATTACTTTTAACTGCTAGATTTTCTTTATACAGGAAATACTAAAAATAAAACAAAACAAAAAGCTGTTGGGTAACATTATCACTGTGGGAAGTTTGTGTGTGTGTATATGTAAATATGTAAGTATGTATGCACATTTAGATGTAATAAGATTTGAATTAAACATTGATGTTTAAAATGAAAAAAACAATATTAAATTGTGATTACTTGACAGTTATACACATTATCTTGTTTGAGGCAAGGTTTGTAGGACACCAAGACAGTACATCCTGGAGAAACCATTCCTGTCATATTTACAAGACTGCAGGCCTGCTAAGTATAAAAACTTGCCAGGTCTAACACAGAGGAAAGCTCTTGTCATTAAGATGAACCCTAAGGCTCAGATTCATAACCCCCCCACTTGTTGCATGCAATATATCTTTTCTAACACTTTCACATGGATATCTCCTCCCTGTGACTTGATATTCGCTTCAAACTAGAAAGTTGCTACTAATACAGTCTGTAGTTACAAAGAAAGCTTTTCCAAACCGAGCAAGTTTCCTATGTTACAGGGCACTTCAAGAGCAATCCACTAATTTTTTTTACACTTCTTTTTCTCTAGAGAATGAAGCATTTGGCAGATAATCCTGAAATCTTTCTTTACACTAGACAAAAGGCAGGTAAAATAAGAAAAAATGAGCTTCACTCTATAAGTTAGGACCCTAGTTACTAGAAAACAGATATGAAAAAAGGAAACCCAGAGCAAAACCATGCCTTATTAGCTGGCTTGATTTCCATGTCATCTGTATTTCATTCAGGTCAGATCTGACAAAACAAATTCGTAGCTTTTTAATGCTGAATCCCATTCCTTGGTTTTGATATATCCTCCTGCCTTTGTCTCTCCAAACAGGAACTAGTTGCTTGGAGCAAAGCCCTTCCATATGAATGTCTCTACTCACTAGAAATTTCATCAAAAATTAATAACTGAACCTCTAGGAACTTCTGGTAATCCAGAGTCTTGGTAATTAATGCAAGTAAAATATTGTAAGCCTCCCACTCATCAAAAGCTGTCTGAGACCACATTTCCTTTTAGTACACATGAGTGGTTCTTAGACATTCGCTCACACTGGGTGTCCCACAGAGTTATCAACTACCTTGTCAGTAGAGAATTCATGTGATACAAATGTGCCCTTACCCAATAAACAGGCTGGTGGGATTGATTCAGACTGAGCTTCTATCCATGTACATCTATAAAACTTTCAACTAGGCTTACTCATTACACAAATATTTTACTGGTGAGAAATATATTAGTATTCATTTTAGCTGTTTAAAACAAACATCATGAGTACAAAGAGAGAAGACTTACTACTTCTCACTGCCACCTATCAAAGTATCAAAAACATATGTGAGTTGATATACTCATTAAAATGTACTTTTGAGTCCCTAGTGCTATACTAAGTCAATGGGCATTAGTTTTGTATAACAAGTACATATTAAGGGAAAAATAAACTCTTGAGAAAGACTTCAGCGTTCCGTGAAAGTACAAGGCTGTTGCAAAGAATGGTGCCGTGCCTGCAGGAAATTAAAATGATCTCTATCAACTGCCAAGTGATTAAAAAAGCAAACTGCTATCTTTCCAATCTCCTCCTCCACAGGACATTAATGTCATGATGATATACAACACCAGTGCCACTACCCAGTGTCTTACCTGCCACTTAAGAAAGTAGCTTGAACAAAAGGTTAAGCATCCAACTAAGGTTAAGAGTCACAGTAGCTTTTTTATTTTATTTTTTCCTTTAAGATCTCTTTCATGTCCATTATTTGAATATGCTCCCGCACCTTCTGTGTTCAGTGACGTTTTTCCAGTTAAACAGAAGAGGTCTGAAGCCGATTGTGGTCAGCTGCCTAATCTGTAAAAGGATTGGGATTCCAGAGACAAACATTTTTATCATCACTGTTCACATTTACAGTGATTTAAAGCTTTGCTCATAACCACAGCAGATGCTACTTAAAGCAGCAATAAAATCAATGTGATACAGTTAATCCTGATTATCACCCTGACACTCCCAATGATTTGTGATTCTGAAGATTACACACACTGTGGAAAATAAATACAATAGGAGAAATCCCACTTGCAAGTATTTTCTGTTGCTGTAATCTTGCTAGCCTCTTAAACCTCTCTGGTGAACTGTAGAGACATTCAGAGAAGCATCTTTCAATCAAGTCATAAGTAGCCCTTAAGCATACTTTCGAGGCAGTTGTAAACTATCTGAAAAATATTGCATATATGTTGCCTGCTGGTTTAATCCATCAAGCACAGTAGAGTATTTCAGAATTCAAAATACCGCTATTAATAAATATCAACTATCAACCTTTGTTTCTTGGCAATGTTTAAGCCTTGGGATGTTATAATGTATTATAAGTGGAATGCCAGAAATCTTGTTTTCAGGGCAGGGTTGTAGAAATTGCAGTTGCCTGTTTGTCACCAAATGTGGGGGATTTTTACCCACACAGTAATAATAATAATCTTCTATGTTTTTATTTAACATTATTCTTATTTTAAGGGGATCTGATTCTGAATGCACCAAAATTGTTAAAGTTCATGTCAGGCAGATGTTTTATAGCCACAATAATGGAATGCAAACATTCTCCATGTAAACAATGGAATGTAAATGCAATCCTATTCATCTTAGTCCTGATGTCAGAGAAAAAAAGAGGCACTGGACAGTAGGGTAAAAGATTAATAATTTGCATTCTCTTGAGGATTGCAGCCTTCATTTTATTTGCTGATCTGATGGTCATCATTGTTAACAGTGGTTGAACAGACTATGTGTAGCGTATTTGTTCATTCCAGAAACAAAAGACACATTTAAATGGCATCTCTCAGCTACCTGAAAGAATAAGACAGAACATACGGAGCACCAAGGACCTGAACAACAAGAGCACATGATCTGTGTTCATCTAACTAGGACAAGACTAGAGTTAAGTTCTGGTAAAGAGCATAGGATATTTGAGGCTGAAGAATGGTATCAGAAAGAAATAAAAGAAATAAGGAAGTAGTAGGACATTAGTATAATAGTAGAGCTGTCATTGATTAATTAGCAGTCAGGAAAGATTTGTCTTCCAGGACTTTGTCAGTTATTATACCAAATACAGAGAAGGGAACATTATTATAAGAGACAGATGACAGCAAGCTTTATTCCTGCTTTTTTTCTGATATGGTTGCTTTTTCATTCCCCGGTGTAATTTTCTTCTTTTAATCTCTTTCTACCCAGACAGGTTCCTAATTGCATTATGGAAGAGAGTCATCCTTCTGTCATTGGAAAGAATCTTGAGAAGAAACTCTTGGTCTGCAAGTCATGGCATCTTTCATATTGTAAAACCCACCAGCAGCAAAAACCACCAGCAGCAAAATCTTATACTGGGTAAAAGCAACCTGCCTGGAGAAGAGCTGCAGTCTGAGGTACTGTACACCTTCACAGGGATGTAAACTGCCTTTCCCAGCAAAAGTATCAGGTAAGGAAGACAGCTAGTATAAGGCAAATTCTCCTAGAAGCCAGTTATAAAACAACCAGACTGAGAAAGCAGGACAATATGATGATGCGATTAAAACATTTTACTGGTTTCAATTCAAAATGTTTGGCATTTTGGTACTAACAATAAAACTTAAAAGTACTCTGAAAATCCAAACAAATTTTTTCAAGATTATTTTGACAGTAAAGTGTTTAGCATCAGTAAACCATGACTAACAGCCCCCCTTTCTGTTCTCAGATACTATCACACTCATTTGGAAAAGGTGAGCTTTTATCCTGCTTAAGTTCCTTTCACACGCTGATCATCAGTGGATTACGCATTTGTGAATGCAATTTCATCACTATTTAAAAAATATACTTTCCTTCAAAATCGTATTTTCTCTGTACAGGTGTACTCAAAACATGCATGTCTTTGTGTTTTGCAAGGTCAGAAGCCCTTTGCTAACTGGGCCCTTGGGTACTGTAGGTGTTGGCACCTGCTCCCCCCGGCCACCATCTCATCCACATGCACATGCTGTCGCAATCAGCAACTCAGCAGCAATTATCATCATTGTATTTTACCTTACTGTCTCTTTCTCTGAGAACCACTCTTTGAACTGTAGTTTGTGAAGGTGTCACACTGAGTTAATGAATGAAACAAACTTAAATTACAGACATGCTGCATAGCTGTGGAGGAAAAAAGGTACCTACCATTTTCCCCATGCCAGAGCTCAGCAAGGGTCAAGGCCTTCCCAGGGCCTGCAGGACTTGGCAGCCAGGCCCCTCCCAACACCTCAGCCAGGAGCAGGGCAGCCAGGGAGCCGAGGGGAGATTTTGGGGTCCTAGAAATGAGGTCCTGGGGAGTGGGTGGGTGGGAGAGTCCCCAGGGGTGGCTGAAATGAGGTCTTGGGCTGTGGGTGGGTGCAGGAGGCCCTGGTGGGTGGGCAGGGAGAGGGAGGCGAGTCAGTGCCCTCAGGGCCCTGGAAGTTTATTAGTGCGTGGAGATGCAAGCACCATGCTGCTGAACTTTCTAGGTGCTATTTGACCAGTTGAAACCTACCTCATTTACATTTTTCAAAAACACTTCCAGGTGTGTACACACTAAGCACTGTTGTAATCCCACCTCTATTTCTAGAAATACATCTTTATTTCCCAGAAACTCGCCAGATAATTTCTAATACTTTTCTATACTAAAATAAGTAAAGGAAAAATACACAAAGTTTGTGGTTCATAGCTAGGGGCTGGAAAGCTGCCCAGCAGAAAAATACCTGGGGGTACTGGTTGACAGCTAGCTGAATACGAGCCCGCAGTGTGCTCAGATGGCCAAGGTGGCCAACAGCATCCTTGGTTGTATCAGGAATAGCATGGCCAGCAGGACTAGGGAAGTGATTGTCCCTCTGTACTTGGCACTGGTGTGGCCACACCTTGAATACTGTGTTCAGTTTTGGGCCCCTCAGTACAAGAAGGACATTAAGGCACTGGAACATGTCAAGAGAAGGGCAAGTTGGTGAGGAGTCTGGAGAACAAGTCTTATGAGGAGCAGCTGAGGGAGTGAGGGTTGTTTAACCTGGAGAAAAGCAGGCTGAGGGGAGACGTTATTGCTCTCTACAACTACCTGAAAGGAGGTTGTAGCAAGATGGGTGTTGGTCTCTTCTCCCAAGTAACAAGTGATAGGACAAGAGGAAATGGCCTGCAGGGGAGGTTTAGACAGGCTATCAGGAAAATTTCTTTACCGAAAGGGCTGTCAAGCATTAGAAGAGGCTGCCCAGGCAAAAGGTTGAGTCCCCATCCTTGGAGGTATTTAAAAGACATGTAGATGTGGCACTCGGGGACCTGGTTTAGTGGTGAGCTTGCTAGTGTTACATTTACAGTTGGACTTTATGATCTTACAAGTCTTTTCCAACCTAAATGATTCCATGATTCTATGATTCTACTGTCATCATTAGGCCATGTTTTTTGGCTTCTAGGAAAAATGTTAATCATATTCTTAAGTGAGACAAGTCAATATATGTCTGCTAAGGCTGAAGTTTTAAAATAGAGAAATAATAGAAAAACTTCTTAGCTGATCAATACTCTGGAAATTTTACCATGCTTGGGCAACAAAATAATGTCACAATCAGATTCTTGTTACTATATTATAGGCCTTACCTGCAAACAGAAATAAAAATATGCCAACCCTTGTCAAGTGCTCAGTCCAGAGGAAGAGAAGCAGAATCCTGTGATACTCCTGCTACAGAAGCAGAGATTTGTTAGCACCACATAGGCAGTTTTTGGTAAAACAAAGGTATGAACAGTAACAACTCAGTTGAGTGCTGATAGTTTTCAGAAATCATTACTTATGAAAGAAATTCTGAACCACCAATTAGAGAAGATAATATAAAAGAAGTCTTTTTGAGCAAGCTCTGACAATTGTGTAAAAGCTACTACTTCTGCTTTAGATAGTGAAGTGTAATCATGGGGCTATATTAAGCAGGAAAACACTTGAGGCATTTTATAAATGCTTCTTTTACATAAACTGAAAGAGCTTATCAAGCTTTTTGGTAATTGATAACTACCGAAGGGGAAAAAAAAGACTAATGCTGACAAAGCAGTGACCATTGGTTTAGAAAATCAAAATGAAAGCCTGTTACCTCACTGGTTTCATATTGATTTGTTCTCTTTCACACTCATCCTCCCTCCCTGACACAAACACAATTTTAGAAAAGTGGAGACTGACACAAACTAGAATGTTTAAAAGCAGTTTTGGTAACAAACATTGCTTCTGTCTAGCACAGAGTTTTTTTGCATACTTTCTTCTTCACAGTAAATTCAATAACCAAAATTTTTAGATATCTTTTTAAATTCTGCTGACATAGATATAGATCTTCAAATGGAATTAACTGCTCCATAACATTTTGCTCAGTGTCCAATCTTCCACTATAGCTAACTCCAGAATTTATGTGTACTATGATAAAATAAATAAACTAGGTTTTAATGCAGGTCTCTCTTACACTTCTTCAGCTACCCTACATAAGACTGCATATTTCTTCTTTCATTTGTAAATTTTGTTCTGTTGTGTCTGGCCCTCTGGGATAAACATGAAGGATCCTTCTCCTCACCCCTAGCTAAAAGGGGATGAAAGCTGTAAAAAAAATCCTCTTCAGGACACCTTGACCAATAAAACCAAAATGGAGTAATGTGCAACCTTGAACTGTTTGAGCTAAAAGTGATCTGCAATCAGAACAAAATGTCCCTAAGGAATCAAGTGCAGAAAAGTAGTAACCAGTATTACTTCAGATCTGCAAAAAAAGCTATGGGAAAATAACTGAAGCCAGCCAAGAAATGCAACAGGTGGATGTCATATGGGACCCACTTCTGGAAAAGAGTTACCAAGAGCTATTTACCTCTGGGAAAGACTGGATAAGGAAGAACTTTCAGGTGGACTGTCCCCACTAGAAACTGCTACTGCTTTTTATTTGAAGTAAAAAATTGAAACGACCTTATTTTAAAGCATTTAGAACTGCTCCTTTTTTTGCCACTTTAAATATGTTTCTTCATCTATCCCAACATTCAAATCCAGCATTAAAGTCTACAAGCAGTAAAGCATATCCAGTAGATTCTTGTAACCCATGATAGACCTGGTGAGATGCAAGTATACCAGATTTCCAGGCTACATTTCATCGGAGAGCAGGTGGAGATTTATTCAGTGATGATGGAATGTGTCTCTCTACACGGCTGCAGTTTCTTTTCTTATGTGTGGAAGACAGAAAAGTGCAACGTACTGACCAAACATTGTTTGTTCTTTCTGAGTCCTATGCTCTATGGAAAGAGCTTGCAGAACTATATTACGGTGGAAAGCAGGTGACTCACTTTTTTGTAGGGGAGTGTATCCATCAAATGATGGGTTGCATGGATGGCATGGATATTTGGAATGCACTGAACCCTTGGAACATATGGCCCTTTATGTATAAAGAATTGTGTGTGCATGGTCCCTAAACAACCTGATCTTAATTGGCCCATCTCTGAGCAGTTAGTATGACCAGATGATCTCCAGAGGTCCCTTTCAACAAAAACGATTTTATGATTCTCTCATATAGACATATGAACATACATACTGTGATAAATGCAAAAGCTTTGTCTTTCAGAGTTTACAAGGCAATAGATATTGTAACGCTGATCACACAGCAAGTAGGTAGATTTGCAGACATGACAGAAGCAGAGATGACAATAGCACATTGAATGATCAAGGATGCAATTTACATAGTTTTTTCCATCTCCCAAATCACTTTTGAAAGAGCTAATGAGATTAGAAAAAAAGACCCTCTAGAATTTGGAAATGCACCGTACAGGTCTGAAGTCTATCTTTCCGAGGTGAGACATGAGACACTGTGTGTTAAAGGATGGTAATTCTGTGAATCTGAGGCTCAGTAAAGCTCTAATCCTGTAATTGGTAATATGGACAAATCCTGCTTAACTGATTGCAAAACCATAGACTGCAAGAGTATTAGTAAAGACTATCTGTGTACCTGTTTTCCTTTGTCCCTTATACAAAAGCTGCAGAAGGACTCATCATGCATAACAGTCTTGGACTCAATTGTGCATCTGTGTCCAACATCTACAAAGCTTGGCCAGGCTGACTGTTATGCTACAGGTGTTATAAACTGCCAGACTGGGACTCAAGTGCTGAGTCTTCAAGAGAGTCACCTGCACTCTTAAAATAGCCTTCCTACAGAATATAGTGCTTCCCAAATTGAAAAATCCAGAAATTTTTCAGTAATAATTCTATTAGATACTTCTGTGAATGCAGTAGTTTTTGCTTAACTGAAGGGGCCAGCAGAAGAGGTGGAGATTAAATAAAT
Organism: Butorides virescens; assembly: GCA_017310255.1. Classification (NCBI taxonomy): domain Eukaryota; kingdom Metazoa; phylum Chordata; class Aves; order Pelecaniformes; family Ardeidae; genus Butorides; species Butorides virescens. The sequence continues at coordinate 51,732 of JADKXX010000467.1, forward strand.
TAATCCAAAGCTGAAATCCTATTATGAATCCTATATAGGGCTAAGAATTGGGGTTTTGTGTTTGTCCAGTAGATTTCTGCTGTTATAGCTTGAAAGCGAATCTCAGCAGGACAACACCATCAGTATACCAACAGTGTAGTTGGATCGATTTCGGAGAACACTTTACAAAGACAATAAAGTACATTTTAAAGTAGCATTCAAGCATTATGAGACAATCCTCCAGCTATCACTGGTTAACTGTGCAATTTCTATTAATATTTTTGAGTGGGAAATTTGGCAAATGTTCTTTATTTACTTTAGCATCCTAAGAGGATTTAAAGTAAATCTGAAATTACAAAACTGCTGTCAGCAGAGAAATACACACCAGAGAAGAATTCAGTGATCTGCTTAAAACCTAGTTTAAAATCCTTTTACTGTGCTTTTCTTCCTCCTACTCTGACCAACAAGGATTTCAAATAGAACCATGAAAATAGCATGTGGATAAATGTAGGAAATCTAAGCTTACATCAAGGTAGTAGAAATTACTTTGATCTGCCCTCAGGAATTTGGGTTAAAAAGAAAGTTTGTTCTTTATTCCACACCCCAGTTATACTAAAGAAAAGTCAAAGTGTTTGCATGCCATTTGCTCCTTTGCTCATCTACCCATTTGCTCCCTTTTCCAATTTCTATTGTTGCTGCTTTTTCTTCAGAAGAATGCAGCTATAGTGGCTTCTCTGCGTTACTTTCCATTAATGAAGATACAATGTTTAGGTCAGTTCAGCATTACTGTATAAATCTTAGTTTGATTTTTGTGACAGAGTGTAGATTGTCTCTAAGCAAAATGCCAGGAATACCTTCATCCACTGCCAAATGGAGGTCAGAACTGTCTCTTTTCATTGAAGCCAAGAAAGCCGTAGCAGCCTAAAGATGAAGCATGTTTCTTGAAAAGAGCTGAGACACATGGCTATAATTCTTTATCTACACAATGAAAACAAGCCTAAGGATTACCTACACAGCTAAACAATTAGAATGTTTGATTTGGGGAAAGAAAATTTTAAATTACCTCTTTAGAGTTCTAAAAATTTTAATTTGTTTTTCACCCATAACTACATGAGAAAATAGTCTGAAAAAAACCCTCAAAACAGAGCAATTAAAAAAGGATTGGTTTTCCTGGTATTAAAAGAAATGTTACAATGATGACTCCGATTTACGTATTTTCTAATTAGCCCTTATTTGCAACTGCTTCAGATGATACAGAAAATGTGTTGCACAAATTAGCAATGAAGACTAATTTGACCAATATTACTTAAGAGAACAGCTCATGTTACTAAGAATGGGCAAAAAAAAGCAATGAGTAAAATTGATAAAGACATGGATAGATGTCCTCTCAGATGAAACCAGGTAACTTCAGTTCAGTTCAACTGTCTTCACAAGGCTGTTTAAAAAAACTACCTTATTTTGTCTGAAAAAAATTAGGGAATACTCACATTTTTCATTTCACTGCTACAGAAGGATGTCAGCATCCTAAATCATCATAGCATTCTGCACCTTCTGTGGTTAAAAGTTTTTCTGCAGACAATGTTGAGCTGCAAAATCTATATAAGTTTCAGATATCTGATAAGACCAGACTCAAGATTTTGGGTCAGGTCCATATCCATGTAGGAGAGTTCTAAGATTTTGTTTGCCCTAGTGGGCAGTGCATTAAATGGAGCAAATGTCTTCTATAATTATTAGCTAAAGGAGAAACTCACAATTCTTATACTCAGGTTAATGAATCATCTATATCTGGAAAAGAGCCTGATCAAGTAGTTATATCTTTGTCTACCATTCTTTTGGGCAAGTATTGGGAAACACAACCTGCCATCAACATGTGCAATCAAAATTATGTGTAACTTTGTTCAAACACTGTTTAATTGTTATCTCTGAAAATCAGTATGGCACGGATTCATCTACACTTTGAAAAATGTTAGGACATTAGAGGAAAAGGAAAAATACTCTTTCTGAAAAATACCGGAGGACAGGCTGTCATAGCTTTGATAATACAGCAATCATATCAATGTTTGATTCAATCTGAACTGATTCTATTTTAGGATTGATAAAATCATTTTGTGTGTCATCTTGAAACTTCCTGATTTTGAAACAGAAAGGCATCTTAAGCAGTCTGTTATCCACATAGGGCCAGAGTTCTCAGTAACAATACTAAGTTAGGAAGCAGACACACATCTGTATGTTATTAAATAGGAATCATTATTTGAAAACAAGACTCCTGAGAATACTGAATTCTGAGTGGCTGAGAGTCTACAAAAAGATGAAAAAATTAAGGAAGTAAGATAGTTGTCTGCTGGGAAACAATAAAGGTGTTTCTTAGGGAAAGAAAACTGCATGGACACAGCTGTACCCAGGTGTTATTTTTACTTTGACCTTCAGGAAAGAGAGCTTGGCCTTGATTCTGTCTAAGGAACGTAAAAATACAAAGATTTATTTTGTGCTAACCTTGAGACAAGGAGGTTTGGAAAATCCTTTTTGCTGACTTTGAAAGGAAAAAAATCTTAAAGAAGGGATTGTTTGACACCAGAGAAGAGAACAGAGCTATGGGAGTAAGTTTATTTTAAGTCCTGAATAGACTGTTAAATTTCCCTGTGAGGCTGCAAAATAAAATTTTGTTTTAATGCTGTTTTCTCCATTTGCTTTAGTTCTCTTTGGTTGGCAGACCATCTGTTCTCAATGTCTGTATCCTTTACACTATGGATTTGTATGCCAAGAACTTTTTTCTTCACACAGTGTCTGCTGCAATTTCACGTTTACTATTTGTGCAAAACTGATATTCTACCAACAAAGAGAAATTAAAAAAATAGCTGGTAATTCTACACATGTATAACTACAAATTATCTTTTTTGATGAGTAATCCATTTTTCCATTCCTTCATACTGCTTTCACATCATATATCCAATTTAATAGAAGCCTGTATTCACACAAAGCTTCTAAAACCCACATACTGCACAGAGAAAGAAGTGTCAGCATGGATATACGCAATATGCATTCACATGCATTTACTGTGTAAATGAAACACAGTATTTCAAAGCATATATAAAAATCTTTATTTGCTTAGAAAAAGAGAATGGTTCTAATAAGGTTGTATCAACCAGACAATGTCATAGCCTTCGGTCTCCACAGGTTATTTGGTTAAAAGAGGAGTTTAAAAAAAGGAGGTGGGAAGGGGGTGAAGAAAATTTTAAGGAAGGTCAAGCAAGGGCAAATCAGCTGGAGGCACACCTCATTAAGCACTCAGAACTAAGTGTTTATATCAGGCTGATAACAGTACACTGTAGAAGAAGTATATGAAAAACCACACAAATCAAAATCTCTTAAACATCCATGTCAGCACCCTGTTCATCTGATTCTCCACTTTAATCTTCCTTGGCAATCAACTGGCAGAATCATTATCTGTCTTATTTTTTAGGGGTTGGGTGAACTTGTCTTGCTAATTTTGAACCCACTCAAGTATCAGGGGTTCAAAATACAAACCTACAGACTACTGTTTTGAAAAAATAATGAGGCCCATGTTCAGCTAGGAGAAAAGTATTCTTTTGTTCATGTTCTGTGAACTATCTCTAGCCTTCAGAATGCCTTCAGAACCTATAGAGCAGAAAAGTGCTATACTGAAAATAAGAAGAAAACAGGCTTTCCTGGCAAACTGTTATTTTTCAGCATGTAATGGATAGAGCTAGAGGAATAAAATTTGTGAGGAACATCTCTTTAAGTGAGCTAAATAAAAATGAACAAAAGCAGACTGCTCAATAATGTCACCAACCAATAATAATGTAGTGGAACCTTTAAATTATTCAGAATAATACACACAGAAAACTTTATGTTGTGGTTTAACCCCAAATGACAACTAAGCCCCATACAGCCACTCACTCACTCTTCTGTGATGGGATGAGGGAGAGAATCAGAAGGGTAAATGTGAGAAAACATGTGGGTTGAGATAAAGACAATTTAATAGGTAAATCAAAAGCTGTGCATGCAAGAAAAACAAAACAAGTAAAAAAAAAAAAAGTAAAACTTGTGGATTGAGGTAAAGACAGTTTAATGGGACAGCAAAGGAAGAGAAAAAAATTAAAAATAATTTAAAAGTATTAGTAGTAGTATTAATACACATATTATATACATACATACACAGAACAAGTGATGCACAATGCAATTGCTCATCACCCACTCACCAATGCCCAGTCTGTCCCTAGTCAGTGATTGCTGTCCCCCAGCCAACTCCTCCTAGTTTATATACTGAGCATGATGTCACATAGCCCTTTGGTCAGTTGGGGTCAGGTGTCCTGGCTGCACTCCCTCCCAGCTTCTTGTGCTCCTGGCACGGGAAACTGAAAAGTCCTTGACTTAGTATAAGCACTACTTAGCAACAACTAAAACGTCAGGGTGTCATCAACATTATTCTCATACTACATCCAAAACAAAACACTATGTCATCTACTAGGAAGAAAATTAACTCTGTCCCAGCCAAGACCAGGACAGTAGGATATTGAAATAATCTTTATGCTTTCACTGGTAAGAAATAGTGTTGCAACATAGAAGCACCACTGTAGCGAAGATTTTATAGAAGGTGATCCTAATTTTTTTTAAAAAAATTGTCACCATCAGCATTTTTTTCCCACATGAATTAAAGAGCACCCAGATGTGTATCCAAGTGGCCTGTCCAGTATTTGGATACCAGCACACTTGTACCCAACTCTCCAGTTCTGTGTACGTTTCCCCCAAAAGACACAGAGGACAAGGAATTCTCTCTGTTGAGTCCTCCCACGTCTTCTCTGTTCTTCTCAGGTTGGTGCTCATTTTGCATATGCTTTTTTGGTGCCTTTTAGGAGCTGGCAGTGTTTTGTCCATCCATCTTGTCCCATCTCTGTGAGTCATCGGGACTTACTCATAGTCCTTTGTCTCCTGAGCTGGGTGCCCGGAGAAGCTGCACATAGAAGTTCTGAGATCACTATGATCTGCTAATCTTGATGTTGTGAACCCGTGAGAGTCTTACAGCCTTGCTGTTTATTATTTCTGGGCTTGCACACCAGACATTCCCATTCATACTCTATTCATACCAATCTCAATGTTTGTATTAAAATTCTGTACATTCTCTTAGAGTCTAACTACAGCTCTGTGCTCATCTCACAGTTGGACAACTTGTCTGGAAGGATGTTGTAAGGGACAGTATCAAAAGCCTTACTAAAATCCAGAAAAACTGCATCCACCTCCTTCCCTTCACTCACTACGTGGGTGGCCTCATCATAGAATGGTATCACTTAAGTTAGGCAGAACTTTTCCTTTGTGAAGCCATGCTGACTGTGCTGGATTATTGCATTGTCCTTGAAATGCCTTTCAGTAGCATTCAGTATGATCTTCTCCATAATTTTTCCAGGTACTAAGGTTAGACTAAGAGGTCTGTAGTTTTCTGGGTGTTCCCTCATGCCCTTCTCGTAAATTGGAATAATATTGGCTAGCTTCCAGTCAGTGGGGACATCTCCAGACTCCCGAGACCTTTGGCAGATGATTGAAAGGGGTCTTGCTGTAACATCCACTCGCTCCTTCAGTACTCTGGCATGAATCCTATGCTAACTCCTTTCGTACTCTCTGATGAAACCCACCAGGGCCCATGGATTTATGAACATTCAGCTGCTGCAACTGGTCCCTTACAATTTCCGTCATTGCTCCTGTAATTGTGGTACTCCAACTCAGGGGACCAGGCAGTCCAAGGTCTATCAGTATTATTAAGTACTGAGGCAAAAAAAGCATTAAATGTCTCCACTTCCTCTGCATCCCTATTTACATTTCTGCATGATGAGGCAAATCCCACACTCTAAATTCACTACAAATGAAATAGATTATAATAACTGAGAGACTTTAGGAACCTTTGAAAAAGAACGTGGTCCTGTGTATGTCCTCAGTATGTTACCCTGGGTCCTGGTGCCCTCAGCTGTTAGACCTTCCTTCCACCATCTCAAAGCCTCATTGCTGCAGACCTGGCTCCTTAGCTCCACTGGCACTCATAGTCATTGCACAATATCTCTTGTTGACAGCTTTCATTTTCAATCTTGCTCGTGTTCAAACCAATCAGAACATACAAATGAATCTCAAAGCTATGTAGTCATGTAAAGATAAAGCCATATGTTTCAAAGGGCTAAAATACTCTTCTTTAAATGAGGTATTTAAGCAGTGAACTGGCAACATCTGCCTTCTTTGCATGTTTATTTTTCTCTGCTGATAAAGTCTATCCATTCTCACCTACCTTGTGAGAAAAGCTGATGTTTAACTGCTGGTTAAAATGGTTTTTTTTATAAACATTAAAGAGATTAACAACAACCATTCAGCTTATTATTCCTCCACCTACAGCAACTAGTTTGGTTTTATTATCATTTTAGTTATTATTACACACTATTAATTTTATGCTTCATAGGGGGTTTATATGATTTACTTGGTTCACTTAAGGGTAAGGGAAATAGAAATTAATATTTGGTATATGCTGCTGTTGTCATCAAAACTTTGAAGCTATGAGGCTAAATTAGTAAACAACTATACTATTGAGCATGCCATGGGGTCAATCATCATTTTACACATGCTACATCAATGTAAACCTGAAGTAGCCCCACAGATTGAGAAATTACCAATTCCAGGCATACACAACATCTTTGAGTTACAAGTCAGGTTATTTACGTACATTAAGGAGTCATACTCTAATACTCAGTAAAATAAATTATTTCAATGGAAATAATTGCAAAGAAACTATGTAATCTAGTCAATCCAGATATATATTACCAGATTTATATAGTATAAAGAAACCAGGAATCACAGGATAGCTCAGTGTTTTTCATCTGTTCCCTGAAGTAAAGAAATGTATTCATTAACACATGTCAAGGCAGGTAAAATACTTAAAAGGGTCGGTGGAGGAGAATTTTTTATTATGTTTATCACAGTTAAGGGGAAACTACTGATTTCCATAAACTCTGGTATTCCAGACAATTGGAAACATTCTTAAGACTGCACATTCTTAAAACTGCACTCCTACAGCAATACCTCTGTCCTCAAAGGCTACCCACTTTAGTACTGCCCAAGTGATGGGGGAGAATCTTAGGTAAAATACTACGCTGGATGAATCAGATAAATCCCTAAAATCAAAGCAGAAGATATATAACGTACCTCATATCACACAGCAGTACATTCAGATTGCTGTATGCTTTACACATCTCAAATCATATAATAAAAACTTTAAAATCAAAGATATACATGGGAGAAAAATCTAGAATTAGGATCACAATGAAGCACATGGAAAACAAAAAAGGGACTTCAAATAGTATTGAAAACCGCCCTAATGAACAAAAATGGTTAGGTGTCAGAGTCTTCTGGTCCCAGGCAATACTACTGGAGTGTAGTGAAGGAAAAAATAGGAAGAAAACCTATGTCAAAATAACTGAAGCACTGTCTTGAAGACTACTCGAGAGAAGAATTGCCTTCTGGCAATGATATATATAGTTGAAAATAGACTTTGATGTGTAATGAAAGTTAATGGTGGACACACAAAGGTTACAAAGAAATGAAAATACACTGGTTCTAATAGAGGTAGAGTATGGTATGTAATAAAATGCAATGATGAGCATGCTGGGAAGCGAATGAAATGACTGAAAGAATGTTCTTGCAATTTCAGCATTAGTGAATTTGGTAGATAACAGGTACAATGTTCAATTACAGGTTTTTTGCATAAGCTACTAAAGTAATATTGAAATGTTGAGGTTTTTACCACCCCTTACTTGGAAGTAGAAAACAGCATGGGAAATTAAGGTTTAGAAACTATTGTTCCCTTTATTATGCTCATTTTTGGGGGCAGAAGTCTAAGTAAAAAGCACAGAACTCGATGCTAAAATAAATATGAGTAGCTTGACCCTGAGTGACATCCAATAGAATATTGCTAACACATGCAGTGTTTCATCTACACCACAGAGAATGACTATGATAAGCAAAAGCTTTACAAAGTAGTTAGCAAATGTAGCTTTTTCAAGAATGATTAGTTCTCAAGAGATTCTGCTGAATCAATTGGTGTCCTGGTTTCGGCTGGAACAGAGTTAATTTTCTCCATAGTAGCTAGCATAGTGCTGTGTTTTGGATTTAGTACTAGAAGAATGTTGATAACACACTGATGTTTTTAGTTGTTGCCAAGTAGTGCTCAGACTACTCAAGGACTTTTTGAGCTTCTCCTGCTCGGCCAGGTGCATAACAAGCTGGGAGGGAGCACAGCTAGGACAGATAACCCAAACTGACCAAAGAGCTATTCCATACCGTATAATGTCATGCTCGGGCGGAGTTGGTCGGTCGGTCGCGGGGGGACTGATCATGGCTCAGGGACTGATTGTGACTCGGAGAGTGATCACTGCTCAGGGAGTGGTTGCGGCTCGGGGAGTGATCGCAGCTCAGGACGGGCTGGGCATCGGTTGGTGGGTGGTGAGCAATTGTGTTGTGCATCGTTAGTTTTGTACATTCTTTATATTCTCTTACCATTCTCATTATTACTATTATAATTATTTTCTCCTATTAAACTCTCTTTATCTCAGCCCACGGCTCTAACCTTTTTTTTTCCTTCCCGATTCTCTCCCCCATCCCACTGAGGGTGGGGGGGGAGTGAGCGAGCGGCTGCATGGTGCTTAGTTGCCAGCCAGGTTAAACCACAACAATTGGAAAGTGTTTAGGACTCAATGGCTGAAAACACAGAAACAAAAAAAAATTGGGGTACATCCTCAGTTAGATAATTGTTTATCTTATTTATCTACCACCACTGAAAATCTTCACCCTTCTGAATTACTGCCTGCATTAGTATCAGAAGTTGTATTCACGCTCTGCCCCAGAGAATATAATTGTCTTGATGGGTGACTGAGACATCAGATATTCCATGGTCATTATCATTAGAGTGGAGGATTGGCAAATAAATTTGGTTCTTAAGCTAGTAAACTTTCATAATAGAGCAACAAGGTTGATTTTTATCTTGTTTCAAGTAGCTGATATTCACATGTACCCCTCCCCTTTGCTTTTTCAGCAATTTACATTGAGCACACTTATTTATAAGATTTTGTGTCTCAGTTTTGCAACAGTTAAAGATATAAAAGTATTTGTTTTCATTACAAAGCACGCTATAGATCTTCAGTTCAAGAAAAAAAACACTTGCACATCAGTGATTCTCACATTGATACACTTGCAGTTTAGCTTTTGAATATGTTTTAAAGAATGCTTCAATTGTTGTGTGGTTGGATAGTTGTGTGTTACACCCTGTAATTCTATGCAAAGCTATGCTGAAGAAGCAGTGAGGTTGGCAGACTGAAAGGCAACTTTGAACGTACAGGATGAACTTTTTTCTTCCTGCTAAAACTCACATCAAAAGAAATGTATATTCACTATCTTGTCTTTTGCTTGATAAAATTGTGAAGCTCATGTTTTAGCTATCCAGAAGTGACAATTGCATGTTACCTGTGGCTGAGCTGCTGTACGTTTTCCTGAGATTGCAACATTATTCAACAGAATGCTCCAATAAAGGATTTGCTAAACCAGAAGTAATTTCTTTCAGTATTTCCTCTTACATTGTTAAATAGAAATCAAAACCAATACTGGATGCAAAAATGAAAGCTACAGGGCTACTTAATAGGCAAACTGCCAAATCTTGAGCAGTTCTGAAAGAGCAGGGGACACATCCCTCCCTTGGTGTATTGCTGTGCAGATGGCATGAAGGTCTACACAAAGGCATTACATTTGCTGTAGTGATTAAATGAGGAATCTTTATTCTAGTAGTAAAAGGTAAGAAAGGGAAGTAGTATATTTTCTAATAATACAGACACCTCTCTTCATATTTTAGGATTGTGACCTGGTTGCTGTCCAACATTGTTCTGAGTGGAGAATATAAGTGGGAATTGTGTCACTGACTTCAAGGGGCCATCTTCTGTCTGCAGAGAGACTTCATTTCTCCTGGCAGTAGCCTGCAAGCTTACCACTGAGTTTTACTGCTTTAAACTCAGACTAGCCACGAAATCTCTGCCAGGAACTTCAGCTTACCTGAAAACTCTTGAACTATGCTTTGTTGCCTGCCTCCAATGATTTCTGTCATATGCTCAGATTTGCAGTTCAGTGTTTCTTTTTGACATTTTTTCAATGTCTTGAAATTTGCCTATACAGAGTCCGTGTTGATGTTGTGTTCAAGGTTCCTATGACAGTAAATACCGTATATTTTTTCTTTGTTCATAAGCATTCCTGTGATTCACAATCAGGCCTCATGCTGTCAATGTCTCTGCTTCCCTTTCTACTGTGTACATCCTCAGACTTATCTGGCCTTCGTCATTACTCTCAACAATCCCCAATGTGATTAGAAGGTTACTAAGATTTCCTACCCTGTTACGTTCAGGAAAAAAAATAAGAATTTCCTTGCTCTTATACTATCTGCTATTCATTTGTGAATTTCTTCTTCTTCCTGTTGAAGAACTTCTTTAGCCTCCATATAGTTTGATTGCCATTTTGTGGGGTTTTTTACCCTTCCTTTGTCACCCTTCTTGTATAAATTCTGCCTGCCTGGTTGGTGTTGTGTGGGAGCTTGATCAGCTCTTGATTAGCTGCTTCCTTTTTGTCCCACTGCTCAATTTTTCAGAAAAGCTTGCTGTTGGAGGAGATAATTTTCTCTGTCCTCTGTGGTTTTCATGTTTTCCAGCTTCCCTCTGCTCACAGTCCTTCTCATATCTTTGTTTGATGAAGAAAAGTTTTGTTTGCTTTCTTCCCTTTTCTTCATTTTCTGCTAGGGCGGAGTCCAGTCAGGGCTGGTACTGTAGTCAGTAACAGCTTCTAGGTCAGGATGCCAGAGGCATACAGAAGCATCTATATTATGAAAATAAAACTTTTCTAAAAAATTTCCCCAAATTGACAAAAAGAAATCAGTACAATTTCCGTATGTAGCAGTTGCCATAAAATTCACACCTAAATAGTCTTCCACCATTTGAGGAAAGGGAAGTCATAACTTGGAAAACATGGATAAAAGCAGAGAAACAAGACTTGCAAGTTTCCACACTAGTATGCTAGTTATTCCCCATAAATGACTGCTGGGTGCTAATCCAGTAATAATCCTTTACACATACATAGTGTTTTTTTCTCTGAGGAGTTCAAAGCACTTTTAAAGCTTCAGCAAAATCAAAGAATAACCTTGTGGAATAAGTTAGTGCCATTTTGTTCCATATTAGAAATGACTTTTACTTCTGAACGCTTAACAAACCAATTATGAGAAGATATTCACTTATATCCCTAGAGCACCAATAACTTGAGTTGTTCTACATGATTGTTTATCAATTTAAAATTTTCCCTATAAATTTGAAATTCTTAAAAACAAGCACAGGATTACTTAACATGTTGAAGCACAGTATTTTAATAGTATTTTAATAGTAACCCTAAATACCATGTCATACCACAGTTGTCTTATCTGATTGAAAGATATAATTCATATACAAATTTGAGCACTGGTTTTATGAAATAGGGAACTCAAAATAATTTATATTGATTGATGAAGCACTAAATGTATCATGCATACTTTACAACCTACCCCTCTTTTCATTCCCATTTCCTCTTTATTCCAACCTAATTTAAATCCTTATTTGTTTGCAGCCACACCAAAATGTCACCTAGTAAAACATATGTTCTCTTCTATCTGACCTCCGCTTGTCATGGTAGAACACTGGCTATGATCATATGGCAAGAATACATTTTCTATGGCAAAACTCTCCGGTACATGGATTGTTTATTTCTGCATATTAATAAGGAATAGATCTTGGCTGTCTTGTAGATATTATTGCTGGAAAATATGTACATAATTATTATAATACCAATGAAAAAACTAAGGTCATCAATTTTCTAACATTTACACTATCTCGTAGCTTAAAATGGAATAATGACAATCGCTTTTTGCTAGACAGATATCTTGTCTTTTTCCTTGCCATACTTCTCTGCTGACCTAAGAATTTTTGTATGGTGCTCAGTTTTAAAATTATAGAGTAGAAGATGGATGTCGACATTTATTTGTCACTGAAAAGCTTGCATTTTTTTCCAAATTTCTCACAGACTTCATGAACCTTATCCTTCTGCACCACTGCATAGATATTTGCCCACTTGGTTGAAATTCAGTAAACTTTCTTTCTGAATAGTACTTTTTTTTCAGTCACCAGAGAATCAGCTCTTTCTTGTCCTACTTGACACTTATTTACATGCAGGCTTCCCAGATGACACGAATAACAAGTATTAAACTTTTAATTCATAAGCCTACTTACTCTCAACCATACCTGAAAATGTGATGCAGTAGAGTGATAGAATTGGAGAAAATATAATGGAAGCATTGAGAAGCTGTCTGTGCTAGACATCATAGACAAATCTCATTCTGGAGATCAGGTAAAGAAAAAAATAAATAATATGTGGCAGTTGTTACTTAGGACTCTTGAAATAATCTTAAAGGTGCTCAGCCAGGATCAGCTGGAGTAGAGAAAATCATTAAGTCAAGAGTAACTAGGTAAGGCTTTCAGGACATCAAGATAAAAATAACTTCTCTGTAGAAAGCCAATGCAAGCTCAGCATCCCACTTAATACAACTCTTACACAAAAATGATTTTGCCTTTACAGAAAATAGCTATCAAAAGCAATTCCTCATTCAGCTGTTATTTTCCTCTGAGATGAAGCATCTTTGTTCTGTGCAACTAGTTGTTCAGCTTCACAGCTTATTTTTGACACTTTCAACTGTAAGCCAATGGCACATGTTTATCTTCCATCTGCTGTTGTCTCACTTGTAATCTCATAGGATCTCAATAACTTATTAGCAGGTTATGTTTAGTATTTCAGCTATAATATTCACAGCAAGAAGCATGCAATAACCTGCTGTTTTAGAAAGGAGAGATACTGGTCTAGCCACAGATACAGAAAATCATAAGTGTAGAAGACATTTTTCAGCATAAATTCAAAAATTATACACTTTAAAGCAGGAAGTTATTAATTAATTGAAGAATTTGGGTTAAAAGACGGAGAAAAATAAAATTTCACACATACAACATGTAAAACTTTATTCTCTCTTTTTGTATGAGTAAGTATCTTTCAAGTAGTTGTTCTGTTTACAGTCCCCATCAATCATATAATATTCATTGTTTCATTTGTTTTTCATTGTAAGGTACCGTTCCAAACAGACTTCCAAGAGTTTAACTTTAAAAGTTATTTTACTTTTCCTATTGAAAACATAATAGTTTAGAGCAATATGAAACATACTTTAGTAAAACCAGTAGTAAAACCAATAAATTAATTTTTCTCTAATGATAAAACATGTATGTCTACCCTTAACATTCTGCAGTCCATTCTTAATGGCATTGTCATCAACATTGTTACTTAAATAATAATTTGATTGTTAAAATAGTTTTATTTTGTCACTGTACGTGATCATTTATATCATAAACTCAGTATTGTTGGTTCTCAGAACTATTGCTAATGTAGATAATTATTCTCTGTTATAACTGTAAACTCATCAGGTCAAACAAATCTTAGGTTCTGTGCCAATGACAATGGTGATATGCACTTGTCCAGAAAAGCTTAGATTTGTTTACAGACACATTTAAGATCTACACTAAATCATGCAAATTAGATCCTAAATATACTGAGGGACACGAGTTATGGATAAAATCAGAACTCATTTATCCATTTGATAAATGAGGATGGCTACATACTGTGAATTTTTTTGTGCATTTCAGTATCAGGGAGTGAGCTAGGTGTCCTCAGATGAGGTTTTCAAATACCCAGTCTGGCCTACTCACCTTTGTCTCATCCCTTGTTGCTCATCATTTCACTACCTAAAGGACAAAGTTAAATACGGCCCAAGCTGCTATATATTGAAAAAGTCAGATGCATAAGGCATATATCGAATTCTTCTCATAAGAAAGTTGGAAAATTATATGTGAGAAACAACTTCATATTAAATTTTGAGGTTAGCTTTGAGTGAGATGTCCATCTTTTTAACAAAAGTATCTGAGAAAAGTTTTCACTTGTAACTTCTATTTCATAAGGCAGACAATTTAGCATTTTTTATGAACTAGCCCAAGGAACTGCATTATAAGAAGCTAAGATCAATTGGGCATATATCTTCTAAACTTTTTATGTTGCCTGTTTCAAAGGAAAAAGCTCATTTTCATGTGGACTACCTCATTAAGTGGTTTTCAAACATTTACTGCTGTATGTCACCAGCCTTTTCATCCTTTACGCCCTTATGTTAAAGGAGAACATAGACTTTCAAAGCATACATCAATACTTTGAATGACTTAGTGTAATTAGCAGGGGTTGGGTGAAGAGCTTAGACCTTTTTTTACTACACTACCAGACAGACTTTCAGACATGAAATCTCAGAACCGGGGTGTCCTTTAATTCCTACTAATTTGCAGTAAATTGCCAAAATTTGTCTAGAAATTAAACACAACTGAAAATTTGATATAAATTTTCATTTAGCCTCACATTTCTCCATCAACTTGTCTAGTTCACAGCCTATAAAATATCTGTTCCTACTTTACCAATTAAAGTGTAATTGCAGAAGATTTAACACTCAGAAAGAAATTTAATATCCCTTCTTTTCCCATATCCTGATTATTAAATACAGACTTGTTTTCTTTACCTTGAGACTTTTTTTTCTTTTAACAGTCTGAGTTTAGCCTTTTACAGAAAATTTATTATCATTAAGCCTGAACTTAGAGGAAATTTAAGTGCAGAAAAATTGTAGAGTAAGATGAGTAACAAAATACATTTGAACAATAACAGAGGGACATTCACTTTTTTTGATGTTTCTGGCTTTTCAATACAGGGGTGGTCTTTCAGGCAGTTCCTTTTCACGGCTTCATAGTTCTGCTGCCGTGTTCCACCACACATGCATGCAATAATGGGCATCAGAGAGTATATGTCAGGATAACAGTTATGTATTTTAAATGCAATGTAATCATGGTTTCATGATCCTGTGTAGAAAAAAAATGGAATGAGATTAACTTTTCCAGCTCTTGATTCTACTTCTGTCTTGCCACTTGTCCTTAGAAAAAGCAATGACGTGAACAAGCACCTGAGAGACAAGCAGCACCCCTCCACATCTAACTGTTGCTCTTTATGACTGATCACAGTCTGTAGAACTTGAATATATTTTTCAGTTCTTAGAGTAGCCTACATGATAATTATAACATTCCATACACATTCATTTGTAACCAAAAAAGTCACCAATTAAATGATTAATCAGTCAAATGATAACATTTGAGAAACATTTCAAAGACTTAATTCAGCTTCCTAGGACAGCTTTTTATTTTATAGGTAGTTGTTCAATTTTAAAGCCTGTCACATTCCTTGAGCTTTCATTAATTTCATTGGGACCCACTGGGTGTTCAAGCATCCTGGGACACTGCCATTTAAGCTGGTTTCTAAATGCATGATTTAGGCTTTTATATTTGAAAACAACCTACAGACAAAAAATATAAAAGAAACATCTTTTCTGTACACCATTTGTTCAACATCATTCTGCTACTACCAACCAGTGTAGCAATGTGAGACTTCTTCAGATGATTATCAGTGTCTTCTAGGATGAAGGCCGTATTGCAGGAACATGTGTAGAGGAAAGGACAAGCAACTGAAGACAGCAGAAAGGAAATAGCTTTACTTAATGGTTTTCATTCCAAAGTGGAAAAAGATCATTGTATTTTTCCATGATGATACAAATCTGAAGCCTCATGCCATACAAAAGTAATATTACTTGCTGTCACGTAAGCAAGAACCCAGAGAGCTAGTAAACAACTTGCTATAACTCTTACTCATTCTTGAGGTTTTTGTTTGAGTTCCATTGCATTAGGACCAGGTAACTAGAAAGGATAATGCTATTATACCTTGAAAAGTATGCAGAGACCTGCAGCAGGGGACTGAAAAGAAAAAAAACGACAAGCCTTTTCATACAGAGTTTCACTTTTTGCTTTAGTGATAACTTGCTCCTTTGCCTAAATCACATATATGAAAGAACTTTCTCCTACAAATCCTAATGCTGGCTTCTATCTACATCCCTCATTAATCACTCCTACAAAATTTAATACTTAATGATCCATTTCAAAAGCTGATTGAGTTTGCAATGACATGACATGACATGACATGCTGTTCTGGGAATTTTCATTTGTAGTGGCCTAGCTCTTTGTTAAGCACTCAGAATTAGAAGAGAAGTAGCACCTTAATGATAGAGTTGTTGCACTAGCAGCTTGTAGAGTTAGTTTAGATAAAACAAATGAGTAAAGCTTATTTTTAATAATTACTTAAGGATTTCAGGAATTTTAATTATGTCAGTTAATTGAGCAAGTTAGTTAAATTGCTGAATAATGATCTATGCAAACAATATTTTACAGATGCAGCAAAGGAAGTTTAGCAGATTGTGAAATAAATTAAAAATAAACAGAAAGGCTAGGAAGTCAGTACCAGTACACTTGCAAGGAAAATATTTGAAATAAAGAAAGTGAAAATTTAAAAGTAGGTCAAAATGTAACAACGGGTAGAAATTTCAGAAGACATGGACTGAAGCTGGCATTTCAACAGCTTGGCAGCTGGGCAGAAAAATGTTATTCTACCCCAAGTAGTCTGTGTAAGTATAATCACATAACTAAATTGCAGCCATAATCACCTTGTGTATCATGAGAATGAGACACAGAGATGATGGAGCTGAAAGTCAGAATCACCCGATTATAACTTAAATCAACAGGAGTTTTGCATATGGTTCTGTCCTTCATTCCCATGCACATAAAACTCAGAGCAAGTTTTGAGTGCCCAAAGAATGCAAGAAAAAGGATAATAATGGAGGTATTAAAGGGATATCTGGAAAATGGTCTGGAATAACTATCTTAGCACACAGAGAAAAATGCTATTCTAATAGTGAGACTTGAATTCTCAGAAAACAAACTGTAGAATTAAAGTATTATATAGTGTTGGGTTTGGGTTTTTTGATTGGGTTTTTGAGCTTTGAACAATACAACAAGGGGAAAATAAAGCATTTTATACTCTTATCAAAAAGGCAAAGTTTAACAAACAATTATAACTAATATGATCAAAATGAAAAGGACTATTATGTGGACAGTTCATGGATAACACTTTTCTGTCATGCAGATGAAATATAGTCAGAATACAAAGGGTCGCAGTTTAGATGCATCAGCAAGATTTTATGCAGTGTTCCTTGATGAAGATAAGAAATAACATTAGAAAATTTCAAGAACACATATCTCAGGAAGATATGTAAAAAATATATCTGTGTGTTAAGCAGAGCTTAGATGTCTTTCTGATTTCTTTGTAAAAAACAACTATAACACCAAGAATACATTTTATGAAGCTGTGTGAATTTTGAGTTGTTTTCTTTGGAAGACAATCCATTTACTAGAAAAAATCTAATATCAGTGGGGTTTAAATTTCTGAATTTTCTAAATACTTTTCAGTCTGGTAGTACTTTAGTCTTAAAAATATACTTTAATACCAGAAACATTGAGTTATAGATATGAAAACTTGTTAGGATCCATTTTTTTTGGATGAGAGGAAGGCCCCCTTGTTTTCTAGCCGAACTCAGATGAATCTGGGAGGCCAGGGGTGCGTGGACCAACCTCTCATTTCAGGTTGATCCCTTCAAGAGAGATTAAGATGCAAATGAGGTCAGATGTCGTTAAGTCCACCCATTTATTAACTCTTTGGGGGAAAGAGAGAAAGCTGCAATAGGAAAGGAAGGAAGGAAAGATAGGAAATGAAGCAAGAGTTCTGAACAGAAAAGCAGACAGTCACCACCATGGATCTGCTGTGGTCCATGCTTCTTTAGTGGTGGGTGATCACACACATGGGGTTCCTGGTCATACAGGGTCTTCAGTGGTCTCACAGGGTTCTCAGTAATCACACAGAGTTGTCATGTGTCTCCCACGAGGTTGGTGATAACGCAGGGTGTTCAGTGGGCTCCCATTGGGTTGGTGATCTCATACGGGGTCTGAGGCAGCGGCCTTTATAGGCTGCATGCCTAAGGCACATGCCTGTGCAGGCTGCCCTTGGCAACAGATTCATGCTTACCCTGGCAACAACTTCATGCCTGAACCGTACTTGCCCAGGGCAATGGCGCACATCTCCTGTCTGATCCCCCTTCCTGTGCCTGGGGTCTCACATGCCAGCCACGTGCACACGCCCCCAGCCATTTGCTGGCACCTGATAGGGCATCACCAGGGCCTCACTGCCATCCTTGTGGCTGTGGAGGTGGGGGGGTGGGGGTGGGAGCTTGCACAACCACTCTGCAGGATCCTGTTAGCTTCATGTGGGCAAGCTTTGAGGCAAATGTCCAGCCAGTTCGTCCCTCACAAAACTTAAGTGAAATATTTTCACTGACATGAATAGATGCTATAAATTTTCAAGGTATGAACTATGGATGTGATGCAAGCATGTGATTTAGCAGAATTAAGGAAAACATGCCCATTTTGTCAGTACAAACATCAAGGACAGACTCCTGCTGCCATGCAGAAGAGGCAGCACTGTTGGCTGAGGAAGATGCTCAGAGATGGGGAGGCTAGACAGGATTCTGAAGAATCCTTCCAGCCCTAGAGAAAAAGGGTGAAAGCATTACAAGATAATGAAGAATAACAGATAGCTCAAAGATTGGTTCTGTGAGAGAGTTTTGGGAATTGTGTGATCATTGAAGACCTTCAGGGATTGGGGTAGTGGGGGACGGAAAGGGAAAAAAGTTTTCACCAGAGTACATGGATTAGCAACCTCTCTGGAATCGGGAATGATCCTTCTAATATCAGATTCAAATGAAATAAACAAGGCAATAGACTAGGAGAAACTCAAATTACCTCTTCTCTCTCTTTAATGATGACAGAAGAAAGTTAGGTGAAATGGCAGCCAAATATATCCAAGTGTGGATACATTCCTAGCAGAATGAGGACGTCAAGTCCTGATAAGGTCGGAATGCATTTAAAGGGGAAATGCTTAGCCAGTATATGGAACTTAGTTGCTAGAGTACAGAAGCAGTAACCTCAAGCAGGATAAGTTGACAACAATGAAATAACCAATGAGTGAGTTGGAGGCTTATATGCTTGTTGGATAGACAGTAGTATGTATGAATTAGAAAAGTATACATGATTGTGTGTACAGGGCTTGGAAGAATATAAAAGCTGCATGCAAAGGTATAATAAACGGCTTCTGGAGATCATATTGGTCGGCGTCAGGAGTCCAGCCTTCTGCATCCAACCATGCAGAAACATGAAAAACAAAACATGGAGAAAACACCAAGATCAATTATTGTGCAGACTTTGCACCTTGTGGAAGATCCTGTGACAGATCCTGTGACAGGCTGTGACAGAGTGCTCTGGCCACCAACTCCTGCCTCACCCAAGAAAGCACTTGTTGTCTTCCCTGATCTCTTAAAGAACCAAAGAAACATGGAAGTCAGGAGATTCAAGAGATGTCAGTTCCCACCCACTCTGAAGACAGAACATACTAAAAAACCTCCAACACCTTCCTGGGTTGTGACTTTCCCAGCAAACTCCCCTTTAAGGCTTCACACCATGATCCTGTTACCCGCTCTGAAGTTTTCCTGGAATGTCTGCAGAGGACAGTGCTGCCCTAAGTTTAGGACAGGCATTACTCTGATATTTCATGTCTGTGCATCTCTCCAATAGCTCACTCCTATTACACTCTCCTTTTTTGAAGCTTTGACTAGGTTGTACGTATCAAGTGTTACATGTATATCTATAATTGTGTACATAAATATACACATATATTTAATCAAATTGAGTGCAAAACTACTCAAAATACTATTAGGCATGATGTGGAATTTTGCCTAATTCCACATTTTTGGAATTACTAATCTAACTGATGAGATGTGAGATTTTTTTCTTGCAT
Organism: Butorides virescens; assembly: GCA_017310255.1. NCBI lineage: Eukaryota > Metazoa > Chordata > Aves > Pelecaniformes > Ardeidae > Butorides > Butorides virescens. The sequence goes on from JADKXX010000467.1 coordinate 71,670, forward strand.
GCTTTCAGCAATAAACATATAACTTAACAGAGCGAGTATTTATATTCAGAATTGGAATTACAGTGCACTGGGTGTGTTCTGTCAAATTCTATATTTTATAAAACTCCAACATCCACCCAAGTAACACTGTGGTGAGCTGACCTTGGTTGGCTTTCTTACTCTCCATATTCAGCAGGAGAAGGGAAGATAGTAAGATGAAAAAGCTCATGGGTCAAGATAATCACAAGATGATCACCCATCAAACCATCACAGGTGAAACAGACTTCAGTTTGCGGAGATTTATTTAATTTACTGTCAATTAAAAATGGAGTAGGATGGTGAGAAACAAAACCAAAACTCCTCGTGCCCAGCTACCAAAACCTTGCTTTGTAAACCCAATCCAATAATTAATGTAATTTCAATGCCCCAAACTGTTACCCATCACACAAACCATTATATTTTATCCCAAGTTGAACATTTTTAGTCATGTCATAGCATATTTATTTCCTAAAATAAGTTAAAATATACAGCTTAGATTCCATTGGTTTTGTTCTATCTTATCATAGAATCTCAGCACGATTTGTGTCATAATGGACCTTTAAAGATCATGTAGTTCAAACTCCTTGCCACAGGCAGGGACATCTTTCACTGGATATGTTGCTCAAAGGCCTATCAAACCTGACTTTGAACACTGCCAGGGATGCAGCACCCACAACTTCTCTGGAGAACCTATGCCAGTATGTCACCATCCTCATTGTAAAAAATATCTTCGTACCTAAATCTACCCCCCTCCATTTAAAGTGTCTGTCCCTTGTTCTGTCACTACAGGCCCTGGTAAAAAACCTCTCTATGTCTTTCCTATATGCTCCTTTATATATTGAAAGGCCGCAAGAAGGTCTTCCCAGAGCTTCTCTTCTCCAGGCTGAACAACCCTAAATCTCTCAGCCTTTCTTCACAGGAGAGCTGTTACAGCTCTCTGGTCATTGTCATGGCCCTCCTCTGGACACACTCAAGCAGGTCCATGTCTGTCTTTGCTGGAGACCCCAGAGCTGGACAGAGTACTCCAGGTGTGGTCTCATGAGCAGAGTAAAGGGGGAGAACCACCTCACTCAGCCTGCTGGCAATGCTTCTTTTTATGCAGCCCAAGATCATCTTCCCCATCATTCTTTTCACAAACTTTGTGAATTTGTTATTTAATTTAATTTGGACTTGTTGTCCATCATTACTGAGACGGAGTAGACAGGTTTTGTGGCTGCTTATCAGTGTGCTTTGGAGGAAGTTATAAAACTAAAAGCAAACTCTCTTTGATTAATGGCAGAATGTCTGGATGTTTCTGCATATGTATCGGTATGTCTGGATGTTTTGCTTATATATGTAAGTAAATAAAATGACAGTGATATATATTGAAACTTCTGTTCGTAAAGATTCCTAAATTTACTTCATAAATTTATATATGGAATAGTAACAATATCTATTTGTCTATTACAAAGAAAACAAGCCAAATAATGTAGTAAGATAATTGGTGCAGGAGGCTGATAAAAATTGTCAGTGATCACATCAGCTATTGTAATTTATAGAAAGCATCTCAAAGAGAAGGAAGTTATCCTCTCACCAGAAATATTCATGAGATCTGAAAAATATTCAGTAGACAGGTTTCACTCATTATCACATAACAGCTTATGCCCATCATTACTTGTATCATAATAAAACTTTTGGTGCTGAAACATCTTTTATTTCATTTGAATAACAGGTATAAGAGGTAAAATGCAGTGTGTTTTGAATCCCGTATATTACTGAATTAGTAGTATAGATTCCTAGGAGAACTTTCCATTCATGTTGATGTTGAAAAAAACCCCTCAGATAATAGAACACATTTTCATTCTCTCTTGCATCTCCCCACCCAACCCCAGCTCCTGACACAAGCTATTACACACATGAGGACACACATCTCTCCAATTGTTTTATATCCACCCAATCAATCATTTTCTTGCCTTACAGCAACGTGTTCACTTCAAACTTCTTTTTTTTTTTTTTCCCCACTGGGGAAAAACTAAATGTCTAAAAAAAACTATGCATCACTTTCGTATCATTTAGGTGCACAACCAAGCAGAGGCAATGGACACCTCAACATTATTATCAATCACTAGTGACAGAAGGATATAACAACACACTCCTATGGTCATGAAAAAAGAAGGAAAATGCTTTACAGGAACAATTTTGTAGGTTGCTCAGACACATGTTGAAAGAAAAGCACAAAAAGGGATTAACTGTTGCAAAACACATAACCCTTAATGGGAAAGTATGAACACAAAGGAATAGGAAGTAGTTTATGACAGTAAACTGATTTTTATGGACATACGATTTAATATGTGACGATTTTTCTCAGACATTTTAACAGGAAATCCCTGGCAAAAAGAAAAGACAGAAATGCATTTCTGAAAGCATCTAGACTCGTACCTAATTTAATGGGAAATTCAGATTTTCAAAGAACAATGGAGCTCTGGAGCAGTACTTTCAATACAGCAAGAGTGAAAAAAACCCCTACAATATTGGGGTTTGACCAGTTTACAAAAAAAGCTCTAAGATAGCAGCTTTATGGCAGACAAGGGCTGGACTGTGTAACATGGCCCATGTATTTTGTCTTATGTTTCTTCATAGAGATACCAAGGCAAATAAAGGGGAAGAGGGCACATCAAAGCAGGGGTCATCAACCACAAGACGATCAAAATTGCTCAGAGTCCCACAGTTCATATGTAGTCTAAGATGTTAATGGTTCCCTAATATAATTTTTTTTAAAAAAGCACTTGTGGCTTCTGTCCTGGGAAAAGGTTCACACATCTTCCTTGACGTTGTTGATGAAAGCTGGTTATGGGTGACTGATCTCACCCTCAGGACACAGAAGGTCAGCATCCTGTTGCCAACTGCATTCCCAGATCTTGTGAAAGAGATTTGTGAGGGACAGCAAGCACGAGGGGCCATGGGTATGATATGTACCAATGGTCACACTTCAAGTGAATAAAGATGATCCTGTTTTGGTGGACAATATGTTTTCTGTCTGGGACAGTATTGTCACAGCTGGCTCCAAGCCATGGCTGTTGAAATATCCAAAGTATCTTTTTTCCTCCTCTCTCGTCTTTCCAGAAAACAGTAAAGGAACATCAACAAGAGACTGCTGGTGAAAATGGTAGCTGCCTTCATGGAAGAGATGATTATATCAAGACCTACTCTTTCTTATTTGCCATGAGTTTGAACTAATAAAATACCTTATTTTCTAGAAATCACTTTTCAGTGTTGGACACAGTCAATGAAAATATAATTTCTGAATGGCATTGTAGTTTTTAACCTAGGTGTATATAACACATTTTGGAACAGAACATGTTACTGTGAGTCAAGCTGGATCCCCTGCTTTATACATTTAATATAACCCCATTTTTTTTTTTCAGTTTGTTTTGGTTTGGGGTTTGTTTTGGTTTTTTTTTCCTTCCTTCCTCCCCCCACCTGGTATTCATCCCATGGCATCTACTTGGTACTTAGGGTATATTTAAGGAATTTACCTAATCTTGACCTAAAGGATTCAACTGATGGAATCTCACTGCATTCCCAATGAAAGCTTTTGATCAGGTAATGAACATTGTTATTAAAAACTCTGCAGTTTATTTCTGTAAGAAATAATATCTTTTTCTTTAAAAAATAGCTCCTGTTTTTTTTTCTTATAAGATCAAAGTAGACTCTACTACCAAAAAACTCTTCTGCATGTAGGTTTGTAATGACCAAGATCAAGTAACATTTTAACTCTCTCTTTGGTAAACAAAGTGGATTGAAGTTTCTTGAGTCTCTCATTATAAGATATTTTTTCCTGACCTCAAATCATTACTGTAGCTCTTTTCTGAATCCTCTAATTTGTTATCATCTTTTTTGAAGGTTATGCAATTTTGTCGTAAGGACCTCATTAATCGCATATTTATTACATCTTTACTCCTACTCAATTATTACTTGGCCTATATTTTGGCATGTTTTTTTCTGGTAACAGTGCAGAACTCAGCCAGTGTTCTGAAGAGTGCAGAAACTGGCTACCCTCTGACATAAACAGCACTTCTATCCCACCTAGCTGAACAGGTTTCCTGTTTCTCTTTTTTGGTTTTCTTTGTTTAATGTTTTGGGTTGGATTTAGGTTTTGAGGGGAGGGGGTTACATTTTTTAGTTCCTTCTAGTTATGGCCTAGATGGATGTACTCTTTGCTGGGTTAAAAACTGGCTGGATGGCCAAGCCCAGAGAGTCGTGGTGAATGGAGCTAAATCCAGTTGGAGGCCGGTCACAAGCGGTGTCCCCCAGGGCTCAGTTCTAGGGTCAGTCTTGTTTAATTTCTTTTCAATGACCTGGACGAGGGGATTGAGTGTGCCCTCAGTAAATTTGCAGACGACCCCAAACTGGGTGGTAGTGTTGATCTGCTTGAGGGGAGGAGGGCTCTTCAGAGGGACCTGGACAGGCTGGATCAATGGGCCGAGGCCAACTGTATGAGGTTCAATAAGGCCAAGTGCCGGCTCCTGCACTTGGGTCACAACAACCCCATGCAGGGCTACAGGCTTGGGAAAGAGTGGCTGGAAAGCTGCCTGGTGGAAAAAGACCTGGGGGTACTGATTGACAGCCAGCTGAATATGAGCCAGCAGTGTGCCCGGGCAGCCAAGAAGGCCAATGGCATCCTGGCCTGTATCAGAAATAGTGTGACCAGCAGGAATAGGGAAGTAATCGTGCCCCTGTACTCAGTGCTGGTGAGGCTGCACCTTGAATACTGTGTCCAGTTTTGGGCCCCTCACTACAAGAAAGATGTTGCATTGCTGGAACTTGTCCAGAGGAGAGCAACCAAGCAGGTGAGGGGTCTGGAACACAAGTCATATGAGGAACGGCTGAGGGAACTTTAGTCGGGAGAAGAGGAGGCTGAGGGGAGACCTGATTGCCCTCTACAACTACCTGAAAGGAGGCTGTAGTCAGGTAGGGGTCAGTCTCTTCTCCCTGGTAACAGACGGTAAGACGAGGGGGAATGGTTTGAAGCTGCGCCAGGGCAGGTTTAGGCTAGACATTAGGAAAAACTTCTTCACTGGGAGGGTTGTCAGGCTCTGGAATGGGCTGCCCAGGGAGGTGGTAGAGTCCTCATCCCTGGAGGTATTTAAAAGAAGGATAGATGAGGTGCTTAGGGACATGGTTTAGTGGTGGGGTGGCAGTGCTAGGTTAACAGTTGGACTGGATGATCTTAAAGGTCTTTTTCCAAGCAAAGTGGTTCTATTATTCTATTCTATGATTCTAGTTAAGAAAATTGTAATAAGTATAGAACATGGAAACTCTTATTTGCCTTGTTACTTGTTAAAGCATAATATAACTGAAGTAAAGTATTCTTTTATCACATAAGCATTTCAATCTTCTCTTAAAAGAGAAGTATACTAGTAACGTAAATCACATTCTCTTCACTTATCAAAGTGAAGTGTTCTCATCACAGCAGCACTGCATTGACAGAAAAAAATTTGAGCAAGAAAAGTCCACTATCTTTCAAAGTTACTTTCTGATTTTCTGTGTCATTGTAGGAAAAAGAATGAAACATCATTAGTAAAATACAGCAAAGAAATAGACTGACCAAACCAAAATGTTTTCCTTGAGCAATGGTCCATACCTTGGCAAGAACCATTTAGCTACTTTTTGTGCAGAGAGAACTAAACTTTACATCAAGAATGTCAAAAGATTAAAAACTTGATTTGACCCAAGACCTTGAACAGAAAGAAGTCTCATTTATTCTTTCTTGCCTGGTGTTTCTCTGTTCTTATGATCTGCTTTTGGGCACTGAGTAAAAATAAGAGATTTGTCCACCTGTGTGTCAGTGCTGGAACACAGATGACAAGACTGAGAAAACTACGACCAGAAAGCACACGGGAGTGTCAGGTTTGTTTCTTCTTTCAAAGGCCTACATGGCTTTTGTCAAGGAATATAGGACATGGTATCTTGGTATAAATCAAAGGAAGATATGTAAGATGGGTCTTAAAGTTTAGCTCTTAGGAAAAAAATTACTTCTCACTTACTCTTCTGGCTGAAGCTCTTCTGTATGACATCAGTTTTGCTTAGAAGAAGCCCAGGTATGCGAAAGCTTTCTCGTGCTGATAGATAAAATAGAGTATATATAAACATTAATTACACAAGATTGTATACAACTAATTAACATAGGCTTACACCAGAATAAATTACAGATTTTCCACATACATATTCAGTCCTTCCAGCTAATTAAAAAGCAAAAATGTCCAGACTGCTGAGACAGAAAACCTGAAAATATATTCATTTGTGTTTCCAAAAAGGACATGGACAGCCTGACTGAGAGGTGCAAAAATGCAATTTGCCAGCTAAGTGAACATCCAGCTATACCTGTGTGAACTAGTTACCCTTTTGAATTATATTTGTAGTTAGTAACATTTCAGTGGGGAAATCGTCAGTCCTTCACAAACCTTGGCTATCTCACAGCATGTGTCCAACTCCAAGTATCATGACATCCCAGTGTAATTTACAATTTTTCATAGAAATTCTTTAAAATGCCACTGAGATATTTATGTAGATAAATACACACAGACACACGCATCTACATAAATGTAAACTAAAGAAGAATGTACTGTGTGGCTCTTATTTTAACCATTGTATAGATTTCTAGCACTTTCTAATTAGCGACAAAGAATAAATAAAAATAATAGTTTATAAATACGTAAATGCAATATATAATAGGTACTATAAATGATACAATAATAGCTAAAAATGAGACAATAATACAGCATGGTAAAATAAAATTCTGAAGTCCTAACTTCCATTTTTTAAAGTATTATATTATTTTGCAGCATATAATATAATACATGCGAATTCAAAATTGCTTCTAGATTTTTAGATTGATCTAAAAGAATGCAAATAAATAGGTGAAAATAACTATTTTAAAGAAGCTAGTGTTTTCATTTCATTGGGGTGTTTTTAGCTTCTTCAGTGATGGAAAGCTCACCCCTGAAAGGAGGCCACTGCAACAAGGATATATTACTGTATAGCTGCGTCATACTAAATAACAATTTTCTGTTAGGCTCAGAAGCCTGCAAAGCTCACAGTGAAATATTCACTTGACACTCCGAATTGTTAATGTTTGACATGTTCAAGAACTGGCATTCAATAAATAATTCCAATTAGGTATTTTTAGGCAAAACTGAAGACCATGTTTCTCCTTGTGCTGAGAAATAGCTTACCTATTTTGAGTACTCTAAGAATAATGTTTATACTCTATATGCCAAGAGGCCAGACAAAAGCCGTACTTAGCACAAAAACATTTTGTTCCCCAAAAGGTCTTGAAAGAGGACAAAAGGACTGTGTAGGCAGTGTTATGCTGTAAGAGGGAAGAGCTGACAGACAGTAGCAGTTTTATCCTCTTATCATTGCACCGTGTAGGGCAAGGTAAGATGAGGTTAAGACAGAAAACAGGGAATCACTTCATGAGTAATTCAGTGGGTTTTGTTAACAACAACACCTCTATGAATGGACCACAGGTTTTACAATTCACTGTGGAAAGTAATACACAAAGCTCTAGTTGTCTAAATAAAATTGCAGGTTGCTTCTCATGCAGTTCTTCCAAAGCAGTTTATGCTCAGAATGGCAAATGCTAACTACTTTTGCTACATATTTTGTGGAAAATCCTGGAGTAGTTCAAATAAGCAGGAATTCAGTCATAGACCTCAACTGTGTTTAGACACATCTTTTAATATTTCAAGGTAAAAAAGGTGGTGCTGTCCCTGTAATTGAGTAGGAACAAATTTTCTGCATATAGACCATTATTAAGGTTTAACTGCTTAATTGACTAGAGCAATTTTAATCACAAGTACAATTGGTACTAAGAAAGAATGAAAATACAAGAGTAACTGTAAAATATAGGGAAGGCATTATGGAGTTCACAGAAGACTAAGAAATCACCATGGCTGAGGCAGAAGGATAGAAATAATAAGGGTATTAGAGGCAGTGTGGGAGGGACTATTCTTTTGTCTGTTGCCAAAGTTGGGGAAAAAAAAAAACAAAACACTGTTCCATTTTAGTTCGTCTTTATATGAATGAACATTAAAAGATCACGAGGTGCATGTGGAAAAGCGCACCCATAAATAAATTTGCCACAAAAAATAACATTTTTTAAAAGAAAGTAAATCAGCTAAAAAACAGTAGTTAAATTAAATTTTTTTCATAAACTATTTATTTAAAGTAAAGGGATTTCTGCCATCTGCTTTTGATTTGTAGAAGCATTAGGAAAACTTTATTTGGGGGAACAGCAGAATACAAATTCAACATAATTTTGCAAGTCTCATTGATTGCCAAATCAGATAGTACAGGATATTCATAGCTGTACCCATAACATCCAAAATTAAAACATAATCAAATGAATTTAAAAAAAATGAAGCAGACTAGAATTATTACAATTTCATCACCTTACAGAACTTTGTGGAAAGCATTCCTGGTGCCTTAAACATTTGATCTTTTCAGTAGTTACAACTGAGGTTGTGCCCTCATTATACCTTTCCACGCAATTTTTATTTTCCTTAGATCATTAGGGAATTCTGCAAAGTATAGTGATCTATCATCATATGAAAGTTTTCTTCAGTGTCAGTCTATTAATTGAGAATTTATTAAAGAAATCTAGCACAGACTTGAACAGAAGGCTCCAGACACCAAAATAATCCCACTCAGAAATCCATATAGTGTATAGGTATATATCTAATATGTAATACATACTTATACATTACACAAAAGGAAGAAATTGTATGATACTTATAAATTGTTTACATGCTTCATCCACCCCCTATATATGCACACATGCACATGTGCACAAATTCGAGAGCTATTGTCTGTGAATGCAACATATTGGAAAACAGAAAAATGTATTACAGATAGATGCAGCCACCAAAGCTGGAGAGTCTCACCCAGTGAAGCAGGACTTGGCACAAATGATCAGATTTCCTGAAACACAAACAAGCTGCTGGGCATATTCCAGGCTCTCTTTTAAAATACGTTTTTCCATTTCTTTCTGCATCTAACAGAAATGCATTTCTGTTTAGAATTCAAATGCACATATCTTAACTTTGGTTGGCCCAGTACCATTTTGAGGACTGGTTCATTAAGGAGAGCAAGATTATGCCTATTCTCACATAACGGATTCTTGCAGATTGAATATTCATCTATATGAGTATATCTTTGTGTACTTTAACACATTAACATGACTGAATATAAGGGAGTAGATCCGGTGTATTAAAAGGAGTTGTTGAATGCCATACAGCAGGAACAGTGATGGCCTTTACAGTAATTTTTGAGGAAATATAATTTTCTTCCACATCACAGATTACTCTCGGGAAGTTAGGAGTAAAATATAATGGAGCATTTGAAAAGGCAACAGTACATTTAAGTATTATAAGAATTGATACCAGATGGTAGCTATGGGAAAAATTGTTGGCTCTACTTCAAAGTAATATAATCTAAAGCAAAACATTCCAGAATTCCATATTGGGCTGCAGAAAAAATACCAACCTACAAAAATCAAAAACTTTTGAGACAGAGAAATGCTTACTTCCAGTAGATTTGATACTTTTAAAAGAAAAAGAAAAATAGCTTTCAACAAGGAATGCTGTCTGAATTATCCCTTGGAAGTTGCAAAGAATAGTTCTAAATATAGAATTACTTTAATACTTCCTAGCCTCTGGCATCCTAGCTCTGTACCTTCTATCTTCTTATAAATCTCACCTACGTCCTAAAGAAGGCGTCTATCTCTACAAAGAACCAATGCTGAAAATAGAAGAGACCGCCACAACAGAGACATTTCAAGAAACTGTGTGAACATAGAAGGGGGAAAAGGACTAAGCTGCAAGGTGCCATAGGAAATGGGCTAAAATTCTTCTTTTTGGTGTAGTAGTAGAAAGTAAAGATTAATTAACAGACACATTAGTTATGACAGACTCATTAATTATGACAGATATTAATTGGCAGATTCAGTATAAATTTCAGAAGTAATTCTAGAAAAATTCAGTCTTTGCCTTTGGTTATTCAGAGTCAGTTATATGCAGAATTAACTACTCTCTCTGTTAAAGAGCTTGTAATTCCAGTAGTGCTTGGAATGAATACCTGCAATCAAATCCAGTGATTTCTCATGCAAGCTTGTGCACTGTGATACTAAATACTTCCCTTAGTTTGGCCCCAAACACCTGTGTATGATAAGTTATTATAGTTATTCAAACATAAATCCTGCACAGTAATTGTTGATTAAAATATCTTTTCTAATCTATTCTAAATTATGTAAAAATATATCTGTAATAATATAAAATATGTAAATACATATTTTTATATATATAATTGCTTTTATTTGCTCTGTTTTTCAGAGTTTCATTGTTTTGGCTCAAATTTGCCAGACTCTCTTCCATTTGAGTGCAAATGACTCACAGCACCTTATTATAGAAACAGCTAAATTGTGGCTCACGAGTGGCACATGCAGTTTCCTGAGCAGCTCTGGTGCAGCTTTCAAAGTTCAGAGCAAAATTTATCTAGTTTACCTTACCCACAAGTTCCCCATTATAAAATATACTAACACTTTATTGGGTTTGGATAAGAAATTTAAGTTGGATTTCAGAAACTGTGGAGCCTGGATGCTCAGTTAGGCAAGGCTGTCAAGCCTTTCAGCTTTATAGTCAGGATTTATAAGCCCTGCCCTGGGGAAAGAGTAATGTCTCTGTCATAAGGTACTGTTCACACACTGGGTTTTTTGTGTGTACAATATTACACTGGAGAACTTGCTCAGCAGACACTAAGACCAGAAAATAGGTGACATTAAGGCACTATCATTTCATAGTTTCAGTGCTGTACATCAGGTGAGAGGTAACTATTAATATTCATTCCACAGCTAAACTCGTAATATTTGGCTGTCAACACATTATAATCCCATTTCCTTCAGCAAAACTACATCATTCAAATTAGTTTATCATGCCTACATAAGAAGAGCACACCTACTTCTTAGACTCCATCTAAGCTCTTTTCATGGTGAAAACTGATGCTCTGACATCCACTCATAGGATGGTTCAAGCATCAGAAATATGGCAAAATCAGATTCTTTCACTAACAGTAAAATTGCACTTATTTGTGTTATTGTTAATGTTTTGCTACTAAGCCCTGGGCCATTTAATTACGTGACATCCAGCCTCTTGGGCCAAGCTGGTAATTTAGGTTAACTAAATGAAACTTCCTGGATGAGAGGAAGGATTCAATAGAAGACATTCCCTTACACTTCATATGGTGTCTAGAGCTTAGCTGGTATATTATTAGAATAACATAAAGCCGATATAAAACAGTGCATGAGGTACTGTAAACTCCAGTTGTTTTCTTGCTGTTATCTACATTATATTTCAGAAGCCCAAATTAAAATCTTATAAAGTCATAGGACATTCATAAAGCATAGATATTTATTAAAATATTTACCGATGTATCATATTTTTATTCAGTATCTTTTGTAGACTTTTTTTTTGGTCTCAGAAAGAATAATAAAGATGTTACAGAAAAAAAGAGGTTTTCTGTGATTTCTTTGAAGAAATACTAATAAAAACTTGAAAATTTTTGTAAGCATATGATTGTAATGAACATTTTGAGAGGTGAGATCAAATTCACTTAGTTTGTTGAGCAATATTAATTTCCAACTGCCAAAAAAGTTAATTAAAGACCTTAGGAGGTGCCATTCACAGGCAAGGACAACACAACCTGCAGTTTGAACTTCTCTTCTGTTTAATATTTAAGAAAACATTGTCTCTTTGAGAAAGACAAACATCATGAGGCACATTTGTCTTTCACCAGCAATATTTATCCTTGAACTGGATTTATCTAATCTATTTTGATCCAAAGGTTGCACCATGTCCTCAGCCAAAATCAATATAAAAACACCAGCCACGGTGCACAGACAGAGGGTTACATCCTTCAGGCTTCTTTCATGTGGAAACATTTTAGTCAATAGGAGTTCAGGACATAGCCTGAGATTTTCAGAAGCATTGTGCCCTGTCCCAGGTCTGGTCCCATCTGCAGCTGTACAACTTGTGACGTGATAACATCCTGCCAAAACTCGATATTCTTCACATTAGCCAAGTTCCTGCTTCCATGAACTTTGATATGATGTACATCAAGACAACCTATTTCTCAAAGAGTTTGCTTTCCTATTTGCCCTTTCATAGCAATAATTCTTAAAGGATGAAGGCAATGTTTTGGGCTATGTGTCAGAAAATTTAACTCATGTTTCTGCAGGTTGCTATATAAACAGTAGAAACAAATAGAATATGTTCTCACTCATGACTTGTGCTTCCTGTAGTCCTCTGTGATATACAATATGCTTCTATTAATTCTTGCAATGTAAGACATGGTAAGTAGGCAGATTTGAGGAAAATATACCTTGAAAATAATATTACTTTGAAAACTGGGACTTTTTTTCACTCTAAGTTCGTAGACCCAGACCATGACTGGAACACAGAATAGGTCCTATGGCAGCACAGAAGATCGGTGCAAGGCATGGCACACTTCTGCATTAGTCCTAAAAACAGGTGGGTTTAGACTAAGGCTCTCCATCTAAAGGGACATTTCACTTTATAACACTGATGTTCAGTTTCCAGAAACATGTTGTTATCTGTCAAAATCTGATTTTTTTTTTCTTTTACTGCTTTAGATGTCTTTTTCGTGTATTGGGAGATGCATTTCTATCCTGGTTGGACAAGAGATACAATTGGCAGTGAAAATTCACATAATCTCCTCTACAAATCTTGGAACATCTAGTTGGTTTCATAGTACCCTCAATTCTTAGGGGTTAGGTGAAAGTTTGAATATGTGACCCAAGGCTGAAAATACAGAATGCTAATAAGGAACACTCAAAGAACACTTTTTCCCTTGTCCTTTTTTTTTGAACTTTCAGTATTCTTTATCTTGACCAATGCTTTTTGATGCCTTAGAACTGGCAAACCACCTCACAGCATCACAAATATTTTGGACATGGGCCATATATGATTAGTAAATCACAACTTCAGCAAATATAAGGATATATAATTTTTATTTTTAAGCAAAATGTGAGCCTTTGTACTCTGAACAAATTTCAGCTCTGAAGTACAGCTTTTGGTGATATTATATTTTGTTCCAGAAGAGTCCCAAGAGCTACGTCCACAACATACTGTGATCATAAGATTATCAGATCAGAATAGAAATGTTGTGAATTATTTATTACAATCCTAATGATTCAGTGTAGATGATAGCTAAGAAGACTACCAGATCATTTTGTGATATTTTGGGCCATAACCTGTTCTATGCCACTTGTTCCTCGCACCTATGATTAAGACAATGTCCTGAAACCTGGAGGGTTCAAATTAAAGTATATTGCATTTCAGCAGTCTTTGGCAGCATATATTCCCTTGAGGTTATTGCAAATTACAACACTAATTTTATTGCAAGCCTCAAGGCTGTCCAACTAAACAAGCAATTTCCTGTTCTCTTCTCAGTTGCAGAAATAAACTGTTTATTTGCATATGAAAAGTGAGAGGGATTAAATCCTATTCCTCAGAAGAACTGTAATGGAAGAAACAAGTTAGAAGTTCATCTGCTGTAGAGCACTGGAGTTTGGCAGCTACTTCAGGCAGTGAGGGAGGGTGACAGCTACAGGCTATGTTACTGGGAGGGATGATGCCGTTGGCCAAGTTCTCCCAGAGCCGTTGGTGTGAATGGTTACATACGCCTCTACAGTTTAACATCTTACTGTATACTCTCTGCATTGGGCTGCTGCAAAAAGAGAGAATGTAGGATGGATAAATACAACACATCAACAATTTTGTTCACTTAGCAAAGGTGCACAGACTTCACTACCATCAGACTGAGATACATCGTCAAAATGGAAAAAGTGGAAAATTGAAAGAAATGAAATGGAAGAAATTAAAATGGAAAGAAATTTATGACTCCACCAATAATGCATAACCCTTTCATCTTGTGATGTCCCATAATCACAGAATCAAAGAATGGCAAGGGTTGGAAGGGACCTCAGGAGATCATCTAGTCCAACCCTCCTGCTAAAGCAGGTTCACCTAGAGCAGGTTGCACAGGACATCGTCCATGTGGGCTTTGAATATCTCCAAAGAAGGAGACTCCACCACCCCCCTGGGCAGCCTGTTCCAGTGCTCTGTCACCCTCTCCACATATTTCACTTGTATAAAAAAATCAAGCACCGAACAAATGAATTACAAACATACTTGAAATAACACTAATAACTACCTATTGAAATAACTACCCTAATAAACTCAAGAAATGTAATTGCTTTCCTATACACTGAAGGACAGCAGTTTGACAATCAGGAGCGAGCACCTCAGCTCTAAGCTCCTGTTACAGCTCTGATTTACCAGGTAATGAAAACATTAAATTCTGAGTAATCAATGTAGATTTTATACACAAATATTTTGCTCATATCCACTTCTTTCAAAGATGCAACTTAGTGTCAAAACCAACTAAATAAGGAAGATGATGATGGCTGCAAAAAGTGAAGGTCAGAATTCTGAGTGCTGCAGACATCAAGCCATCTGATGACTCCTTTTTATAAGCCATCTCAGTGGCCAGAGAGAGACCAGTAGATCTGTAATAAAAGAGAGTATTCAATCGAAACCCACAAACATCTCAGTCAGCAACTATTGGAAAGAAACTGTTAAGATTGAGCTTTGTATATTTGTATATTTGTATATTTAATTTAGTTGATTAATTTGTAGATTTGATCACATATGGTTTGTATATTTAATTTCAAAAATATAACAGCAGACAAAGATCTGCACATATTATACTAGGTATAAAACTAGTGTTTATTGTCCTGCCATTGGACTGGCTCATTACTTCCAGCCGTTGAAAGATTATTGAAACTGATGTTCTCACGGTCCATCACTGACAAGGAAAAGAATATTTAATCTTGAACTGTGTGGTGGGTTGACCAGGTGCCCACCAAGCCTCTCTATGACCCCCTTTCTCACCTGGACAGGGGAAAGAAAATATAACAAAAGGCTCATGGGTCAAGATAAGGACAGGGAGATATCACTCACCTATTACTGTCACAGACAAACCAGACAACTTGGGGAAAGTAGTTGAATTTATTACCAATGAAATCAGAGTAAGGTAATGAGAAAATAAAATCTAAGTCTTAAAACACCTTGGCCCCCACCCCTCCCTTCTTCATGAGCTTAACTTTACTCCCAATTTCTCTACCTCCCTGCTCTGAGTGGCGCAGGGGGATGGGGATAGGTGGATCGGGTCAGTTCATCACACTCTGTCTCTGCCACTCCTTCCTCCTCATGGGGAGGACTTCTCGCATCTGCCCCTGCTCCAGCTTGGGGTCCCTCCTATGGCAGACAGTCGTCCATGAACTTCTCTGATATGAGTCCTTCCCATGGGCTGCAGTTCTTCATGAACTGCTTCAGAGTGGGTCCATCCTTCCCACGGGGTGCAGTCCTTCAGGAGCAGACTGCTCCAGTGTGGGTCGTCCGCGGGGTCCCAAGTCCTGTCAGCAAACCTCCTCCAGCCTGGGCTCCTCTCTCCTTGGGTCCACAGGTCCTGCATGGGCTTCCCATGGGGTTACAGCCTCCTTTGGGCATCCACCTGTGCTTTGCGGCATCCTCCTCAGGCTGCAGGTGGAGATCTGCTCCACTGTGGGCCTCCATGGGCTGCAGGAGCACAGCCTGCCTCACCATGGGCTGCACAAG
This sequence comes from Butorides virescens, assembly GCA_017310255.1. NCBI lineage: Eukaryota > Metazoa > Chordata > Aves > Pelecaniformes > Ardeidae > Butorides > Butorides virescens. The sequence goes on from JADKXX010000467.1 coordinate 87,425, forward strand.
GGGCTGCAGGGGAACCTCTGTTCCAGTACCTGGAGCACCTTGTCCCCTCCTGCTTTACTGACCTTGGTGTCTGCAGAGTTGTTTGTCTCACATATTTTCACTCTTCTTTCTGGCTGGAGTTGCGCAGCTTTTTTCCCTCTTCTTAAATATATTATCACAGAGGTGCTACCATCATCGCTGATGGTCTCAGCCTTGGCCAGCAGTGGTTCCGTCTTGGAGCCGGCTGGCATTGGCGCTATTGGACATAGCATAAGCTTCTGGCATCTTCTCAAAGAAGCCACTCCTGCATCACCCCCATTACCAAAACCTTGCCACACAAATCCAGTGCAAACTGCTGTCAAAAACAGTACCACCGTTTTAGCTACAATACTGCAGCACCTCAGGTTGGGGAAAAAAGTTTAACTCTCTAATCTGTTTCATCACTGATAAGCAATGTAAGATTTACACATTTTTTTTAAAGTTCAGACTGTGGCTTGTAGTTGCTAGCTGTGGCTCACAGTGGGAGGTGCCAACCTGTCTGGGAACTTTCAAAACAGTACCTCTTTGTACCAGGATTAACAGATCCTGAAAGGGTCAAGTCACTCTGAAGAAGTCAGCAGACACTAAGATAAAACATCAACCCCCAAGAAAAGTGCAGAAGGACCAGGCCTTGCCACTCAGTGAGTCAACTTAGGATCATATATGGAAGAAAGGCCCAGAGGTCATGGAAAACGACCATTGAGAGACCCCCACACAATGACCACTGGGGACCTCCAAAGAGCATGCATGATTAGGAGGGGAATATATAAATAAATTTGGGGAACTCACTGTCATAAGACAACCTTTTCTCAGAAAATTAATGAATATGTATGTAAAACTTGTATATAAGCTATGCAACTAACGTTGTGCTGCACACACATTAGGAGGAGTTATCCCTTGTGCATCCTGCACTGCAATAAAGAATACACGCTTAATAGTCACCAAGACTATTGAGTCCTGATTTCAGTTTTTCATGGCTTCAATACCATACCTGAGAGCAAAGCCTAGAAGAAATCTTATTTACGATGTTAGGTAGTTCTGTTTCTATATTGCAGAAGCTAAACATGAGTAACATTTAAAAGAACAAAAAACATTTTAAAATAGATGTTGTGTAAAATTACAACTGAAGTAAACTGTTCTGAATTAAAATATCTTACTTGCACCCTTAGCTGAAGTTTACAACAAATGCCTAGCTGGAAAAAAGGAATATGGAGCTCTAACACCCAGAGAGAATAACAAAAGAAGATTGCCTTTGGGGGAATGCCTCCCTGATCTCCTTATTTTCATAGCAGAAAAAAAGATAATCTATGATACTCCCTTACGGAATGCAATGTTTCAGCCTGCGTGGCCAACCAATATAAGAAAAGATATACCAACATGCCATTTACATGCAGATTTATTGCATTTTTATTTGCAGCATAAAATGCAGTATAAAATCAACTGCTCTGTGCTGGAGAGAGTTACATAAAAATAATGTTGATGGTTAAACTAGTGGACATGGCAAGAGGAGAGCATTTCTATATTTTATGATGTGTTTTATCTGCCAAACTTTCAAATATGATGTATTAGTATGACTTGTTTTGTAGCCAGGGAAAGTCAATATGCTAGTCAGCTTCACATTTGCATAAGGGATCACTTAAGAGGAATAAACCCCACAATATCCTCTGAAAACCTGACTGTATTGTGCCTTTACTACATTACAAGACAGTTTTGTTTTTGTAGTATGTAACAAAGTACATGGCTCATTAATCAAACACTAGTGTTTTCCTCTTGGACATATGAGCTTGCAAATTCCATCCATATTACCAATATGTAAGATTTGTTTAACTGGAAGATCTTTGTTTAATCAAATTATCCACCCTCTGCAGTATTGGTGCTGGCATACTGTAGTACTATAATTACTTTTAATGAATTTTCTATTTCATGAGGGGAGGAAGGGGAGCTTGATTTTAAGAATTCATTGCATGTTTTACTACTAATTGCTATTTAGGAGGAAAGTATGATAAGATGATTTATTAATGGAAAGAAACATATTGAAAAATTAGGGGATACCAATTAGTACAGTAAAAAAGTAAATGCCATGAAAGAAATTAGAAGACAGATTTTACATATACTTTGTTACACCAGGAGTTATTATAACAATATGCAGATGGGTTATTTGTTAAATGAGAGAAATGTGGATAAAATATCGAGGAAGAAGAGATTACATAAAGCTCTTTTTAAGCATTCTAACAAATGTAAGTTTCTGTCACAAAATTATATGCTAGGAAATTAAAATTTATAACCACAAGTAATAGAAACAAATCTTTAGAAGTAAATTCACAAGTAAGACAAAAGTATAAACAGAGTGATGAAACACATATGCAGAGGCTGTGTCAATAAAATTTCTGGATTTACTAGCTCATCTGCCTCTTAAGATTTGTCTCTTCAACTCAATTGCATTAATGTGAACTAGGCTTTAGAAAAACAATTCATATTAAGCTGCCAAAAAAGACTCAAACCAAACAAACAGAACCATTACAGAAATCTAATTACATGTAGGATACCACTCTTATCAACAATATAAAATATGTAACTAAAATCCTACATAGGCCACAGCATCTTTCAAGTGCTACATTCACTTTTCATTGCCCTGAAGGGAAATACACAGATGATTTTTTCTCATTGTGTTTAAGAAGCAGATCCTTTAAGCCTGAAAAAGGTTATTATCATCTCATGCTGATTCTGTGTAACTTTTATATTCTATGTATTGCAAATTCTGTGTTTGTACACTGGGTGATTCTCTGATGTGTTAGGTCTGTACTCGAGGTCCAAACAGAACTAGTACTTCCACCAAAGTTCAGTGAGTTCACAGGACTTTAAAATTGACAAACCCTTGCAGATTTTGGGGATGTGTTTCAACAAAAATGTTAGCAGGACAGTCTAGATTTTATGCAGAATAGGGGATTGCATCCAAATGTCTTCCAGTTTGTTCTTCCCCATGAGGGATTTGGCTTTTAGGTATTCCTTTCAGAACTGACATAGCTGTTAAATAAGATGGAAGCTGCAAAAGTAAACAGAGCATCAAATGAACACCCCAGAACCTGGGAAGGTCTTCAGTGCCTAGCAAAACTCTGGCATTGATTTCTCATCTGAGACACAGAAAAGGGGGAAGAGGCATAACCTCTTTTTTTTATTTATTTTTTTAAAGGGAGAAAAAAATGAAAAAAACCTTTGCAATATTATTCTGGTGCTGCTATCTGATCTATGCAGATCAGAGTATCTTTGTATGTTCATGACCTATTTTAAATTCCAGCATGGTTCGTGTACCGTGACAATGTAAAATCCCTGTAGGTGGAGGACAGATTGGACAGACTCTTCCTCTGGACAGACTAAGAAGGACAAAAATAGTACTGCTTTACAGTTTAGTTTTAAAGAACTCTTAGTCTGCGTTCAGATTAAAATGTCTGGTAGCTGTTTGTGCAGTTTATGGCATTTTTTTCCCACTGGTGGTGGTTTACAGTTTCTCTCTTTTTCTTAAATTGGAGACAGAACTATGAGAACAATTTAAAAATGTGCAGCTCTCAAAGGATACTTACTCCTGTAAGTTGACTTAACTCTACATAAATAACAAAAAATCATGTAAAGTGTTCAGATTTTGAAATAAAGCTTTTGATAAAGCATATAATTTCCAGTTAATTCTCTTAACTGTCTGATAGTTTAACTTTTTTTTTAGGGGAATATAGGCACAAAATAAAATGTTAATTATTTTACATTTGGATCCATGCCTAAGGTCATAATCTCTAATTCCATAATTAGGGATATGATGGAGGAGGGGAAAATCAAACATAAAACATGACACTCAAATTACTACATTAAGGCAATAAATATAGTATTTCAGTGAAAGAGAGAAATAGTCTATTTCTGTCCCTAATGATGCCTAGAACCTGTGGAGAACCTTTACTAAGTCTGGTTCGACAGACAGAGTAAAACACAATAAGTGTCAGAGAGGACATCCTTGTGGAAAAAGTAACTTATTGTGAGCTCTTCAGGTAAAGCAATTCAGCCATAAAACTTTACAGCAGTTTGAGGAAATGTATTAGTATGCAGAAAAACACTTGAAATTTTCCAGTAGTAAAAAGAAAGTAATACAATCAATTAGGGTGCTTTGCGTCTACTCCTTGCAGCTTGCTTTTATTCATTTGATGTGATGAATGAAACTGCATTTGCTGAATATTGTGAAGTAGATGCTTTTCTCCTTAAAGAACACTGGGTGGTTAGCACACATGTTGGCCAAACTTACATCCAGCCTATTTGACATGATTCATGCCAATATTTTATTGTCTTGGTTATTATAGCAGTAAAAATTTTCTTTGTGATTATTACCCTTTTTTCCTAGATGGAACCATGGTGGCTGTTATGAAGTTCTTGCTCAATGCTCTAAATCTAAAATAAATAAATAAATAAAGCTGTTAAATTCACTGCCAAAATCCTTTAATTCCTATGAATTATCTCTATGACTCTGACTTTCTTCTGTGGGTAGCTCTAAACTAAATTGGACATTTTGCTCTTGACTCTACCTGTGGCACAGTGGCAGCCCTCTCACAGCAACAGAATAATCCCACTCATTGCAGTGCAACATGACACGAACAACTGCTGGGCTTCCCAGAAGCAGCCAGACAACATGCTGTCCCTGGTACCATAGCCAAGTTCATTTTTCACTAGCTTAGCTGTCTTTAAATGGCTTTGCTTTGCTCATTGCAGACTGTGCAAGTTCTTCAAAAAATCAATGCATATGCAGAGGTGAAAAATAATCAGATGTGGTTGAAATTGGTCTGCTGAATAGCTGCCTCTCAGGAATTCTTGACTACATAGGATGAGCTGGCAGGTCATTTAACCTCCTTCTGCTGCAGTTTACTCTACAAAGCAGTGATAATGACAGACTTGTTGTTAGGTTTTCTTCCTTTAATGATTCCAGAATCTTTTAAAAAGTCAAAGTGAAAGATTTTGTTAGCAATGTAACATATAATAATTATGATTAATTTCAGAGTCAGTTTAGTCTCTGTGAGGATTCCTCAGATTCTTGTGAGGAATGACCCATCTTTAGCAAATTAATGGTGAGTGAAAGGAAAAAAAAAACTATTAGGATGAGAACTTTTTGCCTCAGAGTAAGAAACCTGACTATTCTCTTCTGTAATTACTGTTAAAAAACAGTATTCCTATTAAGGAACTATTCTGATACCATACTTTCTCAGGATTTCATCAAGCTAATTTACAATATAGTCCAGATCTATCCATTTTAATAGACATTAAATTCAGCCTATAACGTTAATTAACTTTTACACTATTCAGAAATTATTTTAGACATTCTCAGACCTTGAAATCAGAGACATTAGCCAAGTCAAATGATTTTACAGGCAGTTTAGTTAATAGGGCTATAATCTAGCCATAACATCCTCTTTGGGCATGGGCCAAGGTAAGCATTTTTACTGTGCCTCCTTCCTCTGTTTATAGCTGACTCAGAACTTTGGAAGGAAAAAAGTATCCCTCAAACTTAGAGGAACAAAGACACGACAGAGAGAATCTGGGCTGATTTGTTTTGCGAATGTCCTTGTATTTTTCTGTGGCTTTGTATGAAAGTTTTACATTAAGGAACTTTTACTTATTTGAGAAACAGTGCCTTTTTCTCGGTTAAAACCTCTTTACATATTTGACAGGAACTTCTAAACTCCTTAAGATGTCTGCTTCACTATTTGAAGTTTTCAGGTGTTACCTGTAGGGTATGATAAATGGTAAGGGCAAGAGGTAATGGGCACAAATTAAAAAAAAAACATGACATTCCACCTGAAAAAGACCCCACTTTTGCTGTGATGGTGGTCAAACACTGGCACAGCTTGCCCAGAGAGATTGTGGACTCCCCATCCTTGGACATATTCAAAGCCTGACTGGACACCATCCTTGGCAAACTGTTCTAGCTGTCCCTGCTAGAGCAGGGAGTTGGACTAGATAACCTCAGGAGGTACCTTCCAACTTCCAGATGACTGTCTGTTAAGAACAATATTGGACTGTTTTTATGTAGAAATAACTCTGAAACTCTATTTTCATGTATCTGAATAACAGGAGGAAAAAAACAGACTGAAACACAGAAACTCTCTCTATGCCTGAAATCCACTTTTTAAATTTAGGGCTATGTTTCTCAGATGTAAATGTAGGCAAACTCCACAATGAATTAGCCACTTAGTAGCTGGAAATGTCTATATAATATTTCACAAACAGCACTGACTTGTCCAATACTCATATCGCTTCGGTGTGAATTGACACTCCAGTGCCAGCTTTAAGCCAACTTCAGTATTCTGAGCTTTGCATTTGGAGCACAAAACAAGGGAGGGAAAGTAGTCGGCCTGAACTCCTTTGCATGATCTCAAGCACAGGTGTGTCTGCACATACTGGGTTACATGGCAAGGTTTTGGTAGCAGGTGGACTGCAGGGGTGGCCTCTGTGAGAAGACACCAGGAGCAGCCCCTGGGTTGGACACAGATGGTTCCAGCTGACTCCAAAACAGACCCACCGCTGGCCAAAGTTGAGCCCATCAGCAGCTCTGTGGCACTTCTGTGATAAGATGTTTAAGAAAGGGTGAAACCCACTGTGTGGCAGCTGTGAGAGCAGAATGAGAAAAATGTGAGATGCACATCCCTGCAGACACCCAGGCCAGTGGAGAAGGAGGAGGAGGAGGTGCTCCAGGTACCAGAGCAGAGATTCCCCTGCAGCCCATGGAGGGCTCCTCACTGGAGCAGGTGGACATGCACTGAAGGAAGCTGCAGTCTGTGGAGAGCCCACTCTGGATCAGGATCCCGTCAGGGACTGCAGCCAGGGGAGGGGAGCTCACACAAAAGCAGGTTTTCTGGCAGGAGCCATGTCTGCAGGGTTCCATGCTGGAGCAGTCCGTTCCTGAAGGACTGCAGCCTGTGGAAAAATACCCATGATAGAGCAGTTCCTGAAGAACCACAGCACATGGGAAGGACCCATGTTAGAGAAGATTGTGAAGGGCTTTATCCCATGGGATTAATTTTGTTCATACACATACTGTCCAGCATAGCCCATCCAATAACACAGAGAATGGAGTCAAAGAGCATACAAGACTTCACACTCCCTCTTGTCTCAGCTTCTATGGCAAAGTAAAAGCAGTTCCAGGACTCCTCACAATTGAGTACAAGGAGACACTTCATGTTTGATTTTGGGTTTCTGTAATGTAGGCATTTTTTACTTGAAAATGGAACGTAACCACTGAAAGCATTTTCGCTAGCCATTGAGGAACTTGCCATCACTACAGACTTGATCAACTTGTTTCAACTTCATTTTGTTCAGGTGGTCCTAGGCAAGATTGAAAACACTGACATTAAATACTAATCAACAATGAAGACCATTTTTATTTAGTGGGACAGCTTTCTTAGTGTTTATATCATCTTACCTCTATATGTGTAACCTAAGCTCTTTAAAAATTTGACCAAAGAGGATATTTTTATTCTGAATGCATGCATTTTTTTAGTGTTCTTATAAATGTCTCCCAAGGTAGTGGCAATGTAATACTGTCTAAAACTGCCTTCATTTTTGCTATTCTGAAGAACACATTTTTACAAATTTTTCCATTTATTTAGCAACACAAATTGTTGCCAGATGCAGTTTTTGAGCATTCCCTTATGATTACAGCTTCACTTACAAAATATTGTAAAAAAAGTGAAAAAATTGCTTTTTTTTTCCATCCCAAATTTCAGGGAAAAAAAGTCTGTTTATGCTATTACTCCCAAGCTGAGATAATATATGACAAGCAGCAAGTCAGGGTGATTTCTTTTAATGTCTTTTACATAAAGTTAAAGTTCAGGGTTAGGTTTTTTGGTTGGTTTTTTTTTTTTTACCCTAGAAACCTCTGAATTAGAAACATCAGGTTCAAAGAATGCACACAAAGGTATTTAGGTAAGCTGGCAGACCAGCTAGGAATTGTCATTACCAAGAATAAACAGAAAACAAGTATTTGCTTACTTTAAAAAAAAAACAACAAAACAAACCAACAAACCCCACACCTTTCTTTTATTTGAATCTATTTCAGTTTTCTTGAAATTATTGTCTGTAGCGTAACTATGATTACAAATATCAGGCAGAATTAGAACTGAAATGTGCTAGGTGTTATGCAAAAATGTCAGAGAAATTCAAATCTCCATTCCAAGCAGAGAATGGAGCTGGGCCTGTTTATGCACCTCTTATGATCTTCCCTCTCACATTTGTACACCTGAGATGTCACTCATGTAAATGTTCACAGGAAGCATGTATTAATGGTGGAAGATTAATTGATGAAGAATTTTGTAATATAACAGATATACATATAACCAGTTCAGCTTCTCAAAGTGGACAAATTAAAAATGAAAAGTAGCATTGTTTTCGCTCTCAGGTGTAGCGAATTCTCTATTCCATTAGTTCTTTACATCTAATTGTACTCTCTTTCTAAAAGCTGTTCTGCATCTCAAGCAGCACAGGGAATCAATTTCAGCAGTGCCCTGTTAAGCAGAAGTGAGAGAACCGTAGCATTCATTCTGGTCTTAAAGAATATACAGATTCCATAAATTTAAAATTTTCAAGGCAAGTGATCACTTAGCTATCCTTTGGAAAATAAAAACCTCTTGATATAAGACATGGAAAAGGGAACATAAGGAGTGATAACAAGGAGCAAAATGAAGGAAAGAATTAAGAAGAAATAAAAAAGTGAATGGAGCCATGGAGTCCATGGCAATCTCATCTTCTAGTCAGCAGTCTTAGCCTGTTGCTATCTTATCCATCACTTTTCTGAGACAGTTGGGTGTTGTCACAGTATTTGCCAGAGAGCATTCATCCATTCTGACCGCATTTTGGATATGGCAAAATAATTTGGAACAAGGTTTTTAGGCAAAGAGCAGGAAAATAAAAAGAAAAGGGCAACCTGAGTGTCTACATTATGGGTCCAGCAATATTGAAAAGGATCATTGTTGGTTGTTTCTGTGGTATTTGACTGAGCACAGTCCTGTTGTCTGTTCATTCCTACCACAGAACAAAGAAACAAAGATATTTTAAATTAATTAAGAGGAGCTAAGATTTCAACTGTAAGGCTTTTGTTCAAACTCATTTGTCCTCTGAACTCAAAGACTTCCAGCCATATACACAGGGCCCTCAGGCAAGCTGAAGTGGGAAATATGGACAGGACAGACTCTTGCCCTGAAAGAAAATAAGCAAAACACCTTTGTTGGATTTCAAAGCTAGACTTTGGGATAAAGTTACATAGCAAATGGAAAAAGAAATGGAAAAACACTTTTCCCTAAAAGAATAGCATTTCTAAATGTTCAAAAGTACAAACACAGAGATGTTGGTTTTGCAAGGCATCACGGCTGCAATTTAAAATAGGTATACTATGAAAACTTAGATTTGAATTTTCTTTGGATGAATCTCAGATTACAAGTTTTCCTCGTGTTTTTAAGTTTGTATTTTTTCTTTGAAGGGCAATAGCCCTCCAATTTCACATATAATAAATCTGCTGTGCATAAATTCAGTTTTTATATATCACTTGGTCTATACCATCAAGAAATATTCATGATTTATTCTTCTTTGTGGGTCATTTGGCCCACACTCATCTCTGAACAAACTCAAATTATTGTACAAACTCCGGTAATTTATCATGCAGATTTTCCTTCTTACATGTTCACAGTTATGTTTTAGATGACTTATGCATGTACAACATTTTGTAGTAATAGTCAATTCAAAATGCTCTTTCAGTTTTACAGTCTACAAATTTATGCTCCTATTTTTCTGTTCCTTGTTGCTTTATATTACCAAATGCCTTTCAGATTTACTATGCTTTATCAATAAGAGAAGTCTTATAACATGTCTCAGAACTGCTTGCTCAATATTACTACTCGTAAAGATTATGTTGCTCTGAGAGTGATAGCTTTTTCATTCTAACAACTCCCTTTAAACAAGACAAGAAAAGGTTTTTGGTTTGGTTTTTTTTTTCCTGTTATTGCAACAAGATTTAACTATGTATCCATTTTTTCCAATCAATCTTTTAAAAAATAAATCTTACATGCTTTTTTCCCCACAAAGTATCCACACTGGGAACTGACAATTTATATTTGTCCAATGGGAAATTTCAGGATTTTTTTGCACATAAGTAATTTGCTCACAAGTTTAAGAAATCTTAAACTGCGGGAGAAATACACAGAACAACTTTTGTAGATCTAAATTTGCTTGATGGCAAAGGGATATACAAAAACTACTGTAATTTAGAAAAAAAATTGTTATTGAAAATAATGAGTCCTTTTCCACAACACAACTCATTATCATCAATAAAGAAGGGTGAAATCATTGAGGTATACTACTGAAAAGCCTTTTCTCTAAAGACACTTTTCAAATAAGCTGCCTCTGATAGAAGTGGGAAAAAAGAAAGTCCCTTGACTTACATTTACAACAGCCTATGGGTAACTCATTGACATGATGCAATTTGACCTCTCTTTATCAAAAATGTAAATGCTGCTATAAAATATTTTAACAGAGTGCATTATTTTTTTACTAATTGATTTTCTATTAATTTTCACAGACACTGGGATTTAGACAAACTTTAGAGAGCAGGCTTATCAAGAATTTAATCCAAACCTCTCAATGAAAAAGTGCATGCCTAAGTACTGCAGTCACCTCCAGAGAGTAAATAGATGCTTACTGATTTCAAAATTTAATGTGGTAGTTATAAAAGCTGTTATTTTTACATGTCCATTCCAGGACATTGCAATAACTGGAGACCAGGTGCAAGACAGTAATACAAAATTTCTGGGTTTGTATATCAAGGCACTGCAATGATTATTTGGTAGGTCCCACTTCTGTAATAAACTTTACCCAGAGACAGTCACCAAATACAATTAACAATGATGGCTAGAGAAGTTTCTTTTTACCTGTATTGTCACATAGAATTCCACCTCACTGAAATTTGAAAATCTTAAGCATATTGCTTTCATTACCTGCAAAAAAAAATATCCAAAACTCAAAAAAAAAAGAAAATTTTATATTGAAATGAAAGACAAGACACAGACATAGTTCTTTGCTTCAGCTTTTGTAATGGCTAGCTCCCTTATGCATCTGTTAAAGACAATTATTTAGCTGTTTTTCTTAAATAGTATTTACCACTACGTAAGTCTTGAATGAGTCCTTAATAGGTTGGCAGGTAAATTAGCAAACATGAAAGAAAAGAATTTAAGGAGAACAATGAATCGTCACCTAGGTTATAATACCAAGTATTCTTGAGTCAAAGCAAAACCTTTTAAAAGGCCCATATAGTATAGGGGAGGGCCTCTGAATCAGAAGCAGATAATGCTTTCTATTCACCAAACACAATTTTAAATTGTCTAAATATGTTTTCAGATATCACAATGGTCTTAAAATGAAGCTCGATCTATGCTTCTTTTTGAGGGGACAGATGGAAGGACCCTTTTAGAATAAGTTTATTTAAAAATATGCTTTCTCTTCACCCATTCTTTAAATCTGTTCCTTCTATTTATTCTTTGGAAATTTTAAGGGCATGTCAATTTTGATTTAAGTCCCTGACCTTTAGATGTTTGATTATAAAATATATTCTCATAGCTAAAACCATGTCATGTTCTAGAAATAAAGACTGTAAAAAAAAAAAAAACAGAAAAAACCCAAACCAAACCAAACCCACAGAACAGTTTCTGATTTCAATACTCTGGACATTCCACTGACACCAGAGGCCTTGAAACTCTCAATAACACAGTGATGTGTCTTAGCTGAGGGCTTTGCTATCTCATTTTGGCATTTATACTGCATTATGCCAAACTTCATTTACTGTTCATAGGCTATTATAAGCCCTGTTGCCTTTTTTTTTCTTAAATTACATATAATAATCATGAACATAGCTAACAAGGCAAAAATTATAGGCTCAACTATGGTATTTTATATAATGTGCAGTTTTGTTTGGATGAGGGTGGCATTGATAACAAATTAAGTAAACATTGGGCAACAGCAGTCTTTCATTTGAATATAAATTGGTACTGCAGTCACACCCATCTGTCCAGTCAGGCTGTGGGAACATTGATTATGTCCTGCTACAACCTTTTTTAAAAACGTCAAATGCAATCCTTTATCAGACTCAGAAAACAGCATTTTTTATTTCTGTTTTAAAAAGAGAGAAAAATGACTGATACATTTAATTTAATAATTAATTATTAATTTAATTAGTAATTTATACATTTAATAATTGTATAAAATCAATATTTTTACCAATTAAGAACAACTGTCCTCAACTAGTTAATTATCATTCCAAAACTGCCAGTAAAGCTGCACTTCTCTTTGGGTATCAACACAAGTAGACCATCTACTCCCATAAATCCCCTCTTTTTTGCTAACTCAGAGACCAGTGATCTTTCAAGTATAATGGTAAGCACTACTTTTTTCTCAAATACCAAATCAAGCAGGTAGATGCAGCTGAAAAATTCTTTTCTCACAAAGGCAATCCAACCACAGCTAATGACTGATATTGTTACTGTACGAAATAACAGAGGATCTTCTGATGAGCTCAAAAGTATATAGAAGATGCAGTTCTTGCTGTGACCATGAACTAGTCTTGTATAAACCACAGACCTCGGTGTCTGCTAAGCCTTTCATATATACTTCATATATACTTCATTAATTTCATATATACTTCATTAATTTGACAAAAGTTTTTATCAGCCAAATAATTTTATTCTTTTTTACTTGGTAAGACCAAGGGCTTGCCCACATTTCTTACTCAGTATTTCTGATGTTTCTTCTTCTTGATGGTTACTCCACTTTCCAATGTTTCCTTGTTTCTGCTTTCCAAACATGGCAATGCATTTGCCTTCAATTCTGGAACATAAAGCCTAAGAAAATAAATTTTCTTCTTTAGGTTTCAAAATCCACTGCCTCCAGGAGTGGTGTCCACAGTTTCTTGCAAAGTCATGTGCAAAGACAGGACAAAGCTATATAACTTCAGAGTGTTTAAATGGCTGTAACCAGTGGGAAGACAGGACTGAACCAAATTATTTCCCCAATAAACCAAGAGAATGGAAGAGAGGATGGAGCAGCAGCACCTTTAACCAGGTCGACTGTTTCTTCCAACTTTCCCTTTTATTTCTGACAGGTGTTTTCACATAACTGTGGTCTTTGGAATTGGGATGGCATCCAGAAAACACCCTCTCTATCTGTTTTATTTACAGCTCTGAGAAGATAAGATGATCCTTGCTACTCAGATTCTTCAAAAGCCTTTACATAAAGCAGAGGATAAAATAGGTGTAGATGTATAAGAGAAAAGGCCTTCTTAACATTGTTTTATTTTAAAGTCTTAGCACATCATTTAATATTTGGCTTCCTGTTAAAGAGAAATAATGCAGTCAACAGCCAGATTTCTATTTAAGGGAATGCTTAACAAAGTTGAAGGAACACCTGCAGTGGAAACTATTACTTGAAACACAAGAAATATATATAGAAAAAAAAGTAGCAATTGAAGTCCTTTCTTAAAAGTTCTTCAATCTTTTACAGCTCTTTCTATACTATATTTAAGAAACTTTTGTAGAAGCTATAGTTTTGTTATGGATTTACTGATGATGATAATAATAAGATTTTATACTGTCCTTGAATCTCATAATTAATTTGCCACACTTCTTTCACTGGCAGTTTGCTCTGTTCCTTATCTACAGAATTGCCCCACTACAAGCAAATCCCATTTCAAAGTTATCATTAAAGACATAAATTAATATGTATGTGCATAAAGTTATTTATCATACATTTTCATAACAAAAATTACAATAAAAAGATCAAAGTATTCATATTAATTCAAACTCTAGGCCTATCTTGCATCTTAGTCCTTCTGGCAGTCTAGATGGTTTTGATTGCAGAAGGTCTCTTCATACTAGCGCCAGATTTAGCCTAGATACAGGTCATACTCAAATGCACTGAAGAAGTTGCAAGTTACCAACATTTTAGCTAAGACACACTGCATACAAGGTATTGAATTCACTCTTCATCAGTGGGTGTGGCTCATTCAGTAAAGTGAAAGCATGTAGCTTTGCAAGACCAAGCCTGGCTATGACTTCTCACTTTTTCAGGAAAGTATGTTAAAACACAGGAACGATGACCAAAAATAAGTTCCAAACTTCCAGTTAATTATACTTTTACCATCTTGCATTGTAATGTTTGTTCCTTTAATATTCTCATTTTTTCATTCCTGGTTAGCACAATATCTGCTTTCAAGTGAAAATACAAGGGAATCCTTTTACTGGTTCGTTAATCAGTAATGAATGGGTGAGACAGGTCAGATATTCTTGTAGTATTTTCTCCTCATCTTTCTTTCTTTGGGTAGTGTTTTTATTTTTCCTTTTCATCATAGAAAGATAAAAAGGTTTAAAAAAATGGAACAATTAATACTCTATTTTTGAAAGACAGTTTTTGTACACCCACTACTCTATAATACAAATGAGAAATTATTTTTACAAATTTTCACTACAGCCACTAAAATTCTTCTTGTAACTTCAAAATGTGTTTCTTTATTTCAATTTTCAGTCAGTTGTTTGTAGCTCCTTTGCAGGTTATCATACCTTCAATCTTTCTGTCCTTCAGTGATCCCAGATATGTCTCCATTTCTTCCATTGTCCTCAAAGTACTGACACTTTGCTTTCTGCAGAATTTCATAGACAAAAAGAGAGCAACACAGGCATCTTATAAGAAATTGTTGTTCCTAGGAGGCAGATGGAAAAAAATAAGGGACGCTTACAAAAAAACATAGGTCAAGCTCTGTGCAAAGGAAGGTCCCAGTTTCTAACACAATTTTACTTTTCTATAAAACAAATTAGTTAATTAGGATTATCCCCTCTCAAAACTACGCTCTATCACAGCAGGACTTTTTCTTAATGGATATCCTGGACAACTGTATCAGATTTGTCCAGCTGTAGTTTTCCTCCTTAATTGAAATGAGAATATAATGAAGTAAAAAGCATGTTGAAGCAGCTACTGTCCTTTCTGGTGGCTATTTCTGTGTAATAGTTATTTAAACGTGCAGGATTTCCTTTCTTATCCTTACACTTCATACTCAGGAAACGTCACTCTAATGTGTCAATACTCAGAGCCATCCACATTGTTCATGCAGCAAAAAGCACATCAGATCCTCTGATCTTCATGAATTTATGCTTGGGGTAATGCTTCTCCTATGATGATATAAAACTAGTCCCACAGACTTTTTTTTTTTTTTCCCCCTAGAGTAGGTGTAGAAAAGGAGCTCCAATATCAAACAACTCCTAAGGTCGCTGATAGCGGACCAGACTTTCAACAGGGTTATGAAAGTAACATTGGCCAGGATTTGCAAAACAGGGGGAGAACAACATGAGCCAGGATTTGTTCCCATTACTCAGACCTTAGCTATTAACCTGACTCATTGGCACCATAGCAATAACCATTGCTTGATTTGGTTTCTAGCACAAGGTAAGCCCTGGAATTTTAAAATCTTACAGGAGATCAGTACAGAGTTGCATGGCACAGTCTTTGTTACAGGATTTCATGCAGTGTTAAATTAAGTATAGGAGAGCTCATCTATTATTTCCAGAATGCCAAAAATGTACCGAGAGTTCCAAACAAGATAACAGCAATAAAAATAAAGTTCAAAACCATACACACTGAAGTGTTTCATTTAATTAAACCTAGTTAGAGTGCTAAATAGCTAGAATCCAAGTAAACACCCAAGTTAATTTAGGAAAGGAGAAATTGTAGTTCAAAGGACTGAACCAGGTGAGGGCTTTTGGATAAAACTTCTGATGCCACCAAAAACCTTTTAACTCCACTCCACTCTGAGACAATTACAAAACCTCTGTTTATCTGTACTGTGACTGGTATTTTACCAAAGCTCATGTCCTCGTTTCTTCTAGTACTGCTATTTGTTTTTCAACAAAAATGTCTCTATTTTTGACACCCCAGTCCTTGTGTGTGCAGTCCAAAGAAAAGTTCCTTTTCTTTTTTTAACATTATCAGCCAATTATTCAGTCTGTTAACGTCAAAAGCCTACAGTCTCAATTTCTGATCTTTCATTGTAAATAACATCTAAACCTTTCTCCAGCTTTATTCTTGGATTCTAGTTTTCACCAGTCCTACTGGGAAAATGTGGTGTGTTTTCACTCTGGAAATGCAGTCAGATTTCAAATGTTCCTGTTGGTTTTAGAAATTACCAGAAGATTTGGAGAAATTCTCACCCAGTACTGCACATCTGTCCATAGGACACCATAGGCTCTTCTTGTAGATATGTCTGTGATAAGGGTTGGCAAACATTACATCTTTGAACAGCTTCTTTTCCGATTCCCTGTTTCATTTGCTGTCTTCATTGCCACCATTTTATCTGTGATTACTCTGCTTCCTCTCTCATCCACATTGTTGTTGCAGTGTGTGGTTGATCTTTGTCTGCTCAATATTTCATCTACAGCTGTTCACATTCCTGCTAGTGTGTTCACTCTTCAGATCTTTCAGGTTTTTATTGTTTCTTCCAAATCATTTTAACTTAGTTTTATCTTCAACCACAATCAGCTGAAAACTTTTACAGACATCTGGGAAAGTTTTATTTCCATTATTTACAGTCTTTTCCTTTGTACTTAAAGAATTTCTACTTCCCTTAAGCTACCATTTCACATTCTTTGTTCCTGGATATTATAGTAGATACCTGCTGGTATTCGGTCATCACTGGTTTGCTCTTACCTGGACCCTGCCTTCCCCTTACTTCCCATGATAGTCTTCCCACACACAGAGTATTCCAGTAGCAAAATGAATTCTGGGAAAATTGTATCTGTGATTTTCTTATTTTAGCCAAACTGTCCCTACAACAGTTCACTTTTTGCCTTTGGTTTTGGTTTTCATGTCAAAGAAAGAGGTCTACCTATTCCTCCTTGATGCTTGTCACGGAGCACAGAGGGTTGGCTGCTCCAGACCAGCAGGGACACCCAGATCCAGGGTGATGGGGGCAGGCTGGGCAGCCTGGCCAGGGATGCTGTCCTGAGATTTACCTGGAAAACTGTGTGGCACATAGCTCGCAAATGTAGTATTTCCTTGTTTCTCCAAGGGCCAACAGTGGGTTCTCATAAAATCAGTGAACAATCCAGAATTAGCCATAACCATTCCTAAATGTATCCTACTCCAGGAGCTAAATCCATGTAATCACCACTGCTTGAACAATCAGCTGCAGCCTCCTGACATGGTGCCTCACAGAAGAAACTTGGGCAAGGCAGACCCTGGATTTTCCACATGCAGAGTTCACACACTTGAAGGCAAACCTGTGGAAGTGTCATGCACATTGTAACCATCTGCTGATGTTTTGCACAATTCTACAACCCACTTAATTCAGCCTTTTATTTATAGGGTTTTTTAATGTAAATGTTTCCAAGAGCAACTGATACTGTAGCCAAATCTGGGGCATTTACAGTCCAATATCACTTAATTGTCTTGGAAATCCAAATGTAAGAACTTCATGGCTCCTCTTGACTTTTACAATTTTTTCTATTTTTTTTTGTATTTTGAATATGTTGAAAAGGTCAGCTAATACTACACAGCAGCAAAACCCACAAAGAATTGCCTGGTGGAAAAACTAGAGCAAGGAGCACAGCAAGAAGGTAAATTTACATGTGAGACCAGAAAAGAAGCAAATATGTGGAACATGACTATATATTTCATATATGTACATGACAACAACTCTACAGCTGGTATAAGCTTGTGTAGCTCCAAGAACATCAGCTTAGCTAGGCTGATTTACATCAGTTGAGGAGCTGGCCCATACAACACCTGCTTCTCCTCTCTCCTTGTACACAATAAAGGAAAAATACTTCCCCTACACTACAAAACTGTCTGTTGGAGTTTCACAGTTGTTCAGACTGGGATTTTGAGCCCTTTGCCTGCTAAGCAATCTTTCATCTGTCCCCTATTTGCCAAATCTGGGGGTAGGAGAGGTGAGGAGTGTTTTGCTGTGCTGAAACAGTGACTGAAATTCATGGAACGATTTGAATTAGCAACCAAAATGTACCCCCATATGTCCAGATTTTACACAATATTTCTCTTAATCTTTTAAATTGACGTTTTTTTACTTAACAGTTGGTTACTTAAACATTCAGTAACTCAAAAGCTTATGCTCTCTCTTAAGGCATACCCATTTAGAAACAATCACATTACCATCTAAAGCATTCTATAATCTAAATTATCCCCAATAGGTTTCCTCACCTTATAAATATAATTGTCTTGTTAGAAAAGATACTCTGTCCCAAGAATCAATTTGACAATACTGAAGTGTTTTCAGTTAACTTTGCCAGGCCCTCAAATACAGAATATTAAAAACACCATGAAAATATTTTCTACTACAAGCTACCTTTTCTAGAGAATGTTGCTTCTACAGTGCCATTGATTAATTGTGAAATGTAGTTAGAACAGTTGTAAATTAGTCCCCAATGCAATGGGACACATAAGGGAGGCAATCTGCATGCATCTCACAAATTTATTCAAGCTAGAGTGTTTGTGAATTTCTTATCAAATAATAGTAGCGAACAAATATGAAAATACACGATAGGCTGTATTAAACCAAACATAAGACATGGGTTGGCATATACAGCCCCGACATATAGCTGTCCTAGAATATGCTGCAGTTTTTTCTAAGCATATTACAGCCCCCTCAATGGTAACAAAGCCTCTCTCCAAAATGCGTGCTGTTTACATGTGACCTTCTGCACATGTCTGTTTATATTTGTTTCCCTTATTAATAGTTGTGCTGCTTTTACTTGATTTTCATACACGTTCTAAGTCTATACATGCAAGTTGCTTTCTAAAAGTCATAAATATACCAAGGAGACAAAAGCCAGAAATGCAAATGCTTTTCTGGTGGGACAAAAAAGCATTTAATGCCTTTTCCACAGAAAGAGTATGCTGCCTTGCTCCAGTTACAGCTTTATGTAAAGAGACAGCAGTGGGAGGAGACGTGCATTCTCGAAACATCTGCACAGCCTTGATACTAGTGCTTCAGCTAGTACTTAACAGACCTTGACAGCATGTTCTCTGTGAACTAGATATCTGTCTTACAATGAAGGACTTCAGAGTTGTCAGCCTTGAAAGAGCTCCCCTGAAAATTTCAGCTAGAAACAGCGTTTTCCTCAAGGCATTGTCTGAAGTGATTGGGCTAGTTATTTATGCTTTGGCTTTGATTTGTTAGTTAGATGCCCCAAATGAGATATATGCACACTAAATCACATATTTCCAAGGAGAACTTTGATGAAATTATGCTCAAACTTACTTGAATGATTAATTATTTTAGATATATGCTACTCATTTGATTGAAGAAGAAAGGGGGACGACAGAAACTGGAGGTTTTATAGGTTTCTGCTGACTTTCTTATTTATTTATCTACCTCTTTTCCTGAGAAACTTAAAATAAAC
Source organism: Butorides virescens (assembly GCA_017310255.1). Taxonomy (NCBI): domain Eukaryota; kingdom Metazoa; phylum Chordata; class Aves; order Pelecaniformes; family Ardeidae; genus Butorides; species Butorides virescens. The sequence continues at coordinate 106,909 of JADKXX010000467.1, forward strand.
TATAGTGTCCGTCCATGTATCTGCCTGTGGATGATTTTATATCTTATAATTAATAATGTTTTAAATTTTCACTTGTGTGGGTTTTTATATTAAGAATTTAAAATGTAGATACAGATTTATTTATTGCAAGCACTTTTCTTGTCTATATCTTCAGATGCGCTGTTGCCTTTTCCACAGGTGTTAAAATGCTGGCCTTTGTGAAAGGTCATCCAGATGATAGTGGCGAATCAGCATAGCAGTATATAATTTTTGTGCCCATCATCACTATAACCTACTTTTGGAATAATCTTTTTTATCAGTGTTGTTTTGACAATATCAATGGGTACAGCACTACTGTTATATTCAAGATCAGATCTCATTCCAATTCTAAGTGATTCAAAATAAAAAAAAAATAGATTCAAAGTCACTATTTTGAACCAAAATCAGCCCATAGTGAAACAGCACACTGCTACTGTTAAATAGGAACAAATATAGGATTAACGGAACTTCCTAGAACACCAGGTTGAATTTCTCTAATGCACTTTGCATCTTCTTTTTCATAAAGTGAAGAAACTCCAGCTTAAAATGGGGCTGTATTTTACCTCTAATGTTTTTCTATGAAGGTTGTTGCAGAATATGATGGGTCTGGTATTGCTTAAACTTTTAATTTCCATTATTACCATTTGTTCCTTACACCTCACATCCTTCCTGCATGTCAAATTCTGTCTCTAGCTGAAATTTCCTCATTTCAGCATTAATCCTCATGTGATTTTAGACAGAAATAATGTTGCTTCTGATTTGCTAACATGACTTCAGGACAAGAAAACTTCACAAAATTTGAAGTTTTCTCTTAAAAGTTTTTCCATTTTTCTAATTGGCCTAGCATTTTTTCTACATATTTGTTTCAAGTTTTTCTTATTTTTGGACCATGCATGTAGTGTTGCACACTACATGTGTATTTTTATTCTGTGGAATAAGTCTGTCCTTGCGTCTTTGGTTGCGTAGGTGTTTTGTATTTACCGGAAAGTCAACAGATAGATCTGCCACTTCCATAATATCTTCAACAAGTTACAGAAAAGTTTTATACTGACTAATCTTGCATTTATATTCCATTACTAGCTCAAATTTTTCCACACATGCATAAACACAGTAACTTTATAAATTGTTTTATATTTTGAAACAACTGAAAATTTTTAAAGTATTTATTTTTTAGGTATACAGCTAAAATACAGGCTCATTAATAATGAAAGGGATGTGAGAATTTAAAGGAACAAAACGTGAGAAAAGGATAAAAAGAAATCTGATAAAATTTTGTGCTAAAATAGAAACAAAATCCCACAATGATAGCACATCATACAGAAGATAACAATCTGTTATACTAGAAAAATTTACTATTTGTGTAGGCTAACCATTACGATATCAAAGAGTCAATGTAAAGGTGAAGTCATACTGAAATTTTTCTTTAATTTCTGTTGGGCTTTATACACTATTTAAACCATGCAGCAAATACAGATTTGTCATCTACTCTTATACCTAAGACATATATTAGTGTAGGAAGACTCAGAAGATTTTCTGGTTTTGTGTCAAAGCCAGCCTAATTTTCAATATATCTCAAACTTCCAATAAAAGGATACCTTGGAAAAGAGGAATAAAAATATATTTCAAAGAGCAGAAAGAATTAAAGCATCTGGGTTCTGCTGTACACCATGTATTTTAAATTCATATAAAATATTTAATATGGCAGACATTAAAGAACCATCTTTAATGTTTATTAAAAAATAAAAATTGTCACAGTCTTGATAAATTAACCAAAGTTAATAACATTCCATGCTTGAGTAAATGAGACAGTTCATTAACATTTCAAGGAGTCTACCCTCACCTGCATTACTGAATGAGTGTAGTATGTGCTTTGGGATCATTTTCCTGTTCTTCTAATGACCCAATATATATAGTGTAATTTTCATAGTCTGCAGTCCAGCTTGAAAGAGAGAAAAGCTACTTCAAAATCTGGTTCTATATTTAAAAAATCAGGACTCTCTTGATCCTGGGAGATGCATTAGACCAGAGCAAAAGGTTCTATTGAGAAACTCAATGTCATCAGGTCATTGGGGCAATTGTTCGGATGAATTAGAAAAAAAAGGAAAGAAATAACCACAAGACAACAAAGGAATCAGTTGCAGAATCAACACTGAAGAGCATTTTGAACATGGTACCACTTGCTGCCTACTGTTTTAATTACATCCTGCTATTGCAGTAATGGTGTTCCTCAATTTTTTAAGAACACAAAAATTTCCATGGCTTCCCCCAGATTACAAGAAAAATGGTATACCAATACTATAACTGGGTCAAGATTACTATGTCCAATGAACAAGTAAAACATGTATAAGAATCTGTAAACATGGAATTTTTTCAACGTTGTTTAAGAAAAAGGTATGTTTACTAAACACATTTGCAGGAACCAGTTTTGAAAACTCAGAGACTGTAGCACACAAAATTTTTCTTCTTACTTACATTTGGTTTTGCAAATGTACACAAGGCTGCAAGCCATTATCTGAAGAGCAAGAAAGCTTAAAGAATCATGAAAATTTCCACTGTGTCCAACTGTGCTTCAGCATATTTCTAGGTTTCTTTATTCACATTCAGAATAAGGAATAGACAAATAATTTTCATTTTGAGGAATGGAAATTAATAGCTGCTCTTTGTGGGTGCTCTCTTCACAACAACAGATTCACAGCCCAGAGTTTCACACACCATAACTTTCTTTTATCTTGTACTTGGAAAGTGCTTTCCCTTCTAAACGGCTTCCAAGCTTCCATGGGTAACATATACAGTAAGTTTGTTTGGAAAAGGCATTTTTTTTTCAAAACGCAAGTCTTAAATTCTTGGGTATTTTCAGTTTGGCTTTTGTGCCAGTGCTTTCTAGCAGGAGTTTAAAAAAAGGGGGGGGGGGGGGGAAGAAAAAAACCCCACCAACTAAATTCTTTCTCTTGTAGACACAAAAGCTGTCTTCCTCCATAACTCAATGAGCTACTGCTCAAAGTGAATTACATAAACATGAAAAATGGTCTCTTTTTTATTATTAAATATCTCCTCAGTACTACCAACTAAAGCCATTTAAAGACATTATGAAGACCTACTCACTCTTGCCTTGAGGATTCAGTTTGTTCCTCTCCTTTGCAGAATAAATGAGAAATCATTTTTTATTGCCAAAACATGTTTTATTGCCAAAAATCCTCTGCTCTCTATTGAAGATTCACAGGGCACTTAGATTTTCTTAGGAAAGACTGGCAATTTTAAAGAAAAGAGGCCAGACTTCTGAATGTGCAAAAGTTTAATAGCAGGCTAACAAAGTTAAAAGGCATTCTTCTTCCTAATAGCCCTGAGCTGCTCTTTGACAGCGCTGTGTCTGCAATCTACAACATCAGTTAACACTGTATTATTTTTATTGTTTCTTTGGTACTTTTGGTAGATAGAAACAAAGCAATTTACATATGGATTGCCAGTCATTCAATCCTACAACAAGTAAATTATGCAGTGTGTTCTTTTATTATTTTTATTTAGACCTAAGAGGATGTGCTTGCACTGTACAAATGAAACAAAGGCCATTTAATACACAAACCCTGCAGCAGTACAATCTCACTTTGTATTTTCTTAGTTGCTTTAGTAAAAACAAATAAAAAACCTCCCTCCAGTTATTTTGCATGTCAGTACAGGATATTTTTTTTTAAAGGGATTTATACATGAGAAATAAAAGTCAAAATTAGAAAGGATGCATAACTGACATTTAGTTAGGTAACTCTACACATTGATAGCCACTCTGAGGATCAGAAGCTTCTGCTTTGTCATCTCTGTAATTTTTGTAACTCTTGCCCTTTATTCATAGCAACAGTGACTTTTCATAGATGAACCCTACTTTCTCATTTCCACTGGCTTTTATCTCTTCTGCAGATTCTTTCCTCCTCCACCCCGATTTTCGATCTTTTGCAATGTTAATTCTTTTTCTGCTAACTAAAAATATTTTTAATTGCTCTTTTCTCTGTAGAAACCTCACTCATTTGAATTGCCTCCAACAGTTTTTTTATGTGCCTTTTGTTGCAAAATGCAACAGTTGCTGTATAGACTGACACATTGGCAGCGCTGTCGTCAAAATTTAAGACGTTAACCACAGATGCATAGCAAAGAAAACAAAAAATGTATGATTAGACAGGGAAGCATGTATGTGTGTTTGTTGCACTGAATGTGAATAGACAAAAAAAACTATCCAAATTATCCAAAATTATTTGATTAATTCTAATTTTCTTCCTTTGCATATAGGAATATTGCCTTTAACTGCCCTCACACAGGATTATTTAAGAAGGACTGACTGCAGCCCAGAACACATTTAGGAAACAACTTCCATCAAGAAAATTAAAATGTAAAAATGGTGGTGCTCCAAAGCTGTCAAGTTAGTCTTGCATTTTGCTGTCCTCAAGGCAACTGGAGTTGCAGACACTAGCTGCATACACCATACAGAGAGAAGCCACGCGGTGTGTAATGGGCTTTCACACCAAAGAATGACATGATGGCCATCACTGCTCACCATGTCCTGCCCATTGACTACTTTTAAAAATGACCAAGGTAGAGGGCATTTATATTGTTGCTCCGTAAAAGGAGAATTTTTGAACCCTCTCCCAGCTTTCTAAATATTCACAGGGGAGCTTAAAAATCAAGACAAATTGGAGAGTACCAAATTATCCTTACACAGGAAAAAAGTGAACTCGTGAAGAGCGCAGAGGCTTTCTTTTCCCTGATTTTGACAGGAAAAGGAACACCTCATCAAATTCTGTGTCTCCAGTTTTTCTGTTTGAACAATGTCCATCTTTACAGGTCAGCTACAAGACTTTGAGGGTAAAAGCAAGCTGCAAGGGTTGGTCAGGCACAACCCCAGAAGTTTTAACGCAACATAGCCTGGTGACAGACTGAAATAGAAAAATGCTTTAGCACTTAGGTTAAGTAACTAATAGCAATCATAGAATTATAGAATCATAGAATCGTTTAGGTTGGAAAAGACCTTTAAGATCATCAAGTCCAACCAATACCCTAACCCTGCCAACCCACCACTAAACCATGTCCCTAAGCACCTCGTCTACCTATCTTTTAAATTACTCCAGGGCTGGGGACTCGACCACTTCCCTGGTCAGCCCATTCAGCCCCTGGTCAGCCTGACAACCCTTTCTGTGAAAAAATTTTTCCTAATGTCTAACCTCAATCTGCCCTGGCGCAATTTCAGACCATTTCCCCTCGTCCTATCACCTGTTACCAGGGAGAAGAGGCCAACCCCCACCTCGCTACAACCTCCTTTCAGGTAGTTGTAGAGGGTGATAAAGTCTTCCCT
>JADKXX010000468.1:0-26235 GCA_017310255.1 Butorides virescens
CTCATCCTTGGTGGCAATATTCTTCCTCACTTCCAATAAAGGATGGATTTCTCTCCTATTCATTCTCTATCAGCATTCTTTTGACCAAAAAAAAGATCAGGTATTACGTTAAACAACATTTTCTATGAGGACTTTTCAGAAAAATAGAAGGAAAAATGGTGGGGTGATCAGAGCAAAACCTCATGACAGACACCAACAGAGATTATACAAAATGTTTTTACCTCAGAAAGACTGATAATGCTCTGAAAACCCAAGTATCAAACCCATTTGAGATATCTGAGATTTGCTGTTGCCTGAAAATGAAGAGTTGATATCAATAGAGCTTTCTGAATTTAGAGCAAATAAAGATTTGTTCATGGAGCTTTAGGATACAACTCCCAATGGAATGCACCTGCGAATGATGGCAGGCGACATTGCTGAACAACTTGCCATCATCTATGAAAGGTCGTGGAGAGGTGCCTGAGGACTGGAAGATAGCCAATGTCACTCCAGTCTTCAAAACGGGCAAGAAGGAGGACCCAGGGAACTATAGGCCGGTTAGTCTCACCTCTATCCCTGGAAAGGTGATGGAACAACACATTCTGGGTGTCCTCTCCAAGCAAGTAGATGAAAAGATCATCAGGAGTACCCAGCACAGATTCACCAAGGGGAAATCATGCCTGACCAATCTGATAGCCTTCTATGATGGCATGACTGTCTGGGTAGACGAAAGGAGAGAGGTGGATGCTGTCTACCTCGACTTCAGCAAGGCTTTTGATACTGTGTCCCATCCTCATAGGGAAGCTCAAGAAGTGTGGGTTGGATGAGTGGACAGTGAGGTGGATTGAGAACTGGCTGAACAACAGGGCTCAGAGGGTTCTGACTGGTGGGGCAGAGTCCAGTTGGAGGAGTGGCTGATACGCTGGAAGGCTGTGCTGCCATTCGGCGGGACCTGGACAGGCGGGAGAGTTGGGCGGAGAGGAACATGATGAAATTCAACAAGGGCAAGTGCCAAGTGCTGCACATGGGGAGGTCAAACCCCATGCACCAGTACAGGCTGGGGGATGACCTGCTGGAAAGCAGCTCTTCCGAGAGGGACCTGGGAGTCCTGGTGGATGACAAGCTGACCATGAGCCGGCAGTGTGTCCTTGTTGCCAAGAAGGCCAATGGTATCCTGGGGTGCATTAAGAGGAGTGTGGCCAGCAGGTCGAGGGAGGTTCTCCTCCCCCTCTACTCTACCCTGGTGAGACCCCACCTGGAGTACTGTGTCCAGTTCTGGGCTCCCCAGTTCAAGAAAGATGAGGAACTCCTAGAAAGAGTCCAGAGGAGGGCAACTAGGATGATAAAGGGACTGGAGCATCTCCCCTATGAGGAAAGGCTGAGAGAGTTGGGCTTGTTCAGCCTGAAGAAGAGGAGACTGAGAGGGGATCTCATCAACACCTACAAATATCTTAAGTCTGTGCCTCCAATATTCCCCCCTCCCCAGACCAGTGGGCTGGAAGGGGGCAAGATCTTGGGAGGGGACATACACAAGACAGCCGACCCAAACCAACCAAAGGGATATTCTATACAATGTGACGTCAGCTTAGGTATAAAAACTAAGGGAAAAGGAAGAGGAGGGGGGACATTTGTCTTTTGCAACATTTTGTCTTTGGAAAGGAACAACTATGTATACTGAAGCCCTGCTTCCTGGGAAGTGGCTGAAAATCGCCTGCTACTGGGAAGTAGAGAATAAAGTCTTGTTTTCTTTCCTTTTGCTACTGCACGTGGCCTTTGCTTTTGCTTCTTTTTTCTTTATTAAACTGCCTTTATCTCGACCCCCAAGGCCTTTGATTTACTTTTTCTCTTCTCTGTCCGGTTAGAGGGGAATGATAGAGCAGCTTTGGTGGGCCCCTGGCATCCAGCCAGGGTCAAACCACCACAAATGTATATGCAAGCATTTAATGCAACATTCAATACATATAATACATCACCAGATTTCACTTAAAAATCCACTGCTGTTATTTTTGTGCTTCTCAGGAGATCCATTACAGATTAGATCAGCTTGTAGCTTCTGCACCGCTCCAAGCCAAAACTGAAAACTTCTTTGCCAGTTCTCTCCAGATACATTGAACAGCCACCAAAACAGCTTTTGCAATTAATTAATTATTAAATTCAGTGGTGTTTGCTTTATTTTAAAGCAGACATCAGAAAAAATGCAGTATATATACAGCACCTAGAAGACCGAATCAGAGGTAGAAGTCTTGGATTTAGTACCCTTCCTTGCCTGAGAGAAAGGCCATATCTTTCACCACCAAGGGAAATACCAGGCTATAAGGCAGGCCAGATTAGAGCTTTCTCCTCTCAGCATTCACTCTTTCTGTTGAAACTGCACCACTGTACAGGAAACAACAGATTTACAGGGAGGATGTGCAGAGCACTGATCTTCCTGGTTAGCAAAGTCTTGGAAGAGGGAAAGAGGGATCCAGGTCCTGCACATTAAATTATTTCTATCCGTTATCCAGTGATTGTACTGACTAAGGCAAAAGCTTGACAAGAATCATCACTCATCTGGTCAGAACATTTCCACTTGTCTTGAGAAGAAAATATTCTAGATGGATAGTGAATGATATATTGAACCAGAACTTCAAGTGATACATGTTAGTACAAGCTCAGGATCCTAACCATCAAGTAAATTCATTGACTTGAAATATTTCATGTATAATGTTACATTAACTATCTGTCAACAACAACTACAATCAATTTGTGGCACTGAGATTTGATAAATAGTTTGAAAGGCAATTTTTTTGTTGGTAAGCTGATTTATGGAATGTGTATCTGTGAGACACAAGAAATTGTCCTACCTTGGGATCTTATTTTGCGTTCTGTTATTCTGTCTTTAAGAGACAGCTGGAAGCTGAGGCTTTTAGCTGTAGGCTTTTTGTCTTTTGGGAAATTTAGTTTTGTAAGGCCATTTTGTAACAGATGCTGCTTTTACTTAGTAGCTAAATTAAAAGTTGCACTTTTATTAGTGGAATGTATTGTGGGTGAAGATTGTGTCAAGGGACCACAGAGGAGGCAGAGCCTTTCAGTGAAACTGTCCCACTTCTTTGAAGAGAGCTCTCTAAAGAGGGCCAGAATGCTTCCAATCTCTACAAATGTATTTCATTAAAACACAAAACTATGTGAATTTGGAACAAGGTAACCCCTTAGAAAAATCTTCCTCTGTCCACAGTATCTTCACAAAATGGCCCCTTTCCTCAAGTTTTTCTTTCTGTTGTAGCAGTTTTAAGGTTTTCCTGTCTAAACAAACTCTATGAAGGCTTCTCTTGCTTCTCAGGAGCAGCATCCTTTCTTTACATTTGCAACCAGGCATTTATTTTTCTGTCAGGAACCTCCCAGAGTGAGGTCTTGTTGCAGGATTCTGCCTGTTTTGCCACCTATCATGGGAGATTATAAAACACTATGCTGAGTACAGTAATGAGACCTATATTTTCAAGATAGCAAATATTTTAAGAACTTAACACAAATGTGAAGAGTACTAAGTGTTCAGTTTCAAATACTCCTCCTTAAATATTTGTTATCGATTGTGATCAAAATGAAATCAAGCAGGGCACTGTTTTTTCCCCAACATGGAGGTTCTGTTTTACTTTTGGAAAAACTGGGATATTGTTTTATTTACATAAAAAGTGAATGCTGAGTCTGTACTTTGTCCACTCGATGAAATGCCAAGCAGAAGTCCCTGCAGGTGTTCTACAGAAGGAGCCACACGCTTTTTTTCTCAGCCTAGCTCTATATTACCTGCCTATTTAGGCTTCTAGAGCATCTGAACTACTTCAATTCAACACAATTCAACACAACAGTTTCTGGGCTATTAAGTACAATTGATTACCTTATCCTGAAACACTGTCACTTTCCTGGGGATTTACAATAAACCAAGATAAGCAACATGTAATGAAATCCACAGCTGTGTGCATAAAAGATGCTTTTCAAAACAAATCCTTCCTTGTTAATACAGGACTTTATGTGTATTTACATCATAGCAATCAAAGCTCTTGAAGTAAAAGTTATCATTTTACTTACTGAGATTTATATTTTACCTATTCATTTTCTACTGTGTTAATACTTTCTTGAAATCCCAATCCGTCAAACTGATTATTCCCAGAAGATACTCATTGCTTCTAATCGTAAACGTCAGCAAGAAGAATATAATTGAAATACTCTTTCTAACCAAGTTCACATCACTAAAGTCTATTTTATGCTATGCTACATTAGGCAGCTTTTTTGTGAAATGTCAAGTGGGGGGGTGGGGAAGAGACAATGAGGATTTATAGTACACAGGAAAATGTTCATTGCTCATGTTCTACCAGTAATGTTAAACATCAACCTGGAGTACCAGAATTATTCTTGGAACAAGAATAATTGAAGTTTATTGCCTGATCAATCTATGGCTTATCTGCAAGACTGTTAATTATGCAGGATAACTACTGAAATTAACATGAGTAGGTCACCAATATTAAGGCCGTGATTAACATTTCTTATATTTATTTTTATCTGATTCAATGTTGATATAGCAACAACAGGAGCTCAGTAAATTAAAACTGTAGAAACTAGATATATAGTATTTTTGTCAGGATTTTTTCCTCTTCCCCATTTTTCCCCATTCACACCAGACGTGAATAGAAGTAGTATAATCACACTCACCAAAGGTTTTTGCCTAATGAACCTTCTCAGACTTTGCTTTTGTTGAGAAAATTCTTTATGTTGTCATAATACACATTTTTATCCTCTCTTTTGTATTTGCTCGAATTGTCAGTTCAGTACAGTATCTAAATAAGCTAAGTTAAGAACTTAGGCATGTCCTTAAGTGCTTTGCTAAGCCAAACTTCAGAAAATTCAGGGAAGGTATTTCCATGTCTTTTTAACAGACATAAAACAGAGTTTCACCACTACTTTTACACTTCACACCAACTTTCCTGAAGTATCTTCTTCAAAATCCACTCAGATAATAATAAGTGTTTCAGGTTCTACTATATTCTACAATATCTCCTGTCTTCCTTTCTGTATCCAGCTTCCTTCCCTTGGTAATGTTCATACACCCAGATAGTGCTTTGGTGACACCAGTCTACTCTTGCAGATAGACACATTGAAATCTGATAGAAAAGGAACATTTTCACTTGCCAGTCTGATCACTGTCTGATACCATGTTCCATTTTGCTCTATGAATATAATACACTTTCTTTGTTATATATGAGAGAGATATCATTAATGTAATATAAACAGACTGTGACACACAAGAAAGTAGCACATAATCAACTTAAAATAATATTTGGCAAGTAACGTTGCATGTTGTCAAGATTTGCTGTCCACTGCTTGCATGCAAGATGGACCAATGGGATTATAAAGTAGATAATTACAATGCATTTGGATTACTATATAGTATGTAATTATTATTCTTTCCTTCAAGCTTTGGACATAGAAACAATTAAAATGAATAGAATATGCAGTAGTGCTTCCAGCAAAGAAAATACATCAGTTAATTAACTGTATTTTGTGACTTGAATATGTTTGAAGAAAGACAGAGGGTGGGTAGATAAACATATAGCCTCAGGCCTCATTGTTCCTTTGCAGTTAGCCCAGACCTTATATGCACAGATTATCTTAGGTTAAGTAATTGACTTTTTTAAAATGACAGCATTTCCTTTGCCTAACAATTTTGAAAGAATTCTTCCTTTTTAATGTCTTGTCACATTCCACAAGTACAACTGATGTGACTACATTTCCTAGTATGGGAGGGAATATATATAAATCAAAAATGTTAGACATCCATAAATTTATTTATGTGCTGTTCTTAATGCAAGCACACTGAGTTGGAATTTTCAACACCAAAGGGTTTTACAGAAAAAGTACTTGCAATTTCTATGCCCATTAACATCGGAGGTAGGAAAGGGACAAAGAGAGAAAGTGAGTGTCTGCCAGTCCATATTCTATCATGCATAAACAAACCATGAGTACAGATAAATACAGCTATTATTTTAAATTTAGATGTATTTTTATTCATTTATTTTATTGTGTTGGCACATAACTGTGGACATCCCACAGCTACATAATGTCACCTACTACTTCATCAGCAAAAGTACTCGTAGACTTTACACTGAACTCTAGCCCATCCTAGCTCAATAAATACATTTGACAATATATCTTCTTATAGTAAGTTAAGACATACGCAGTAATTGATTATCCTTAACTTCTAAAAGCACTGAAATGATCTATAAGCATATCTAAAATACATAGATATAGAACTACATTAAGCTAAGTATTTTCTCATAACAATGAATTTTTGCATCTGCAAAACAAAATGTTTATGTTGATTTGCATTTTTAAGAAATACTAATTCTTGATATTCCACTAACAGTGTGCAGTAACATATGTCTGACCAAGCTAGCCATCATTTCATAGGAAAAACTTGACATTTCTTTGCTACTTAATTCTTTACATCCTAAGCATTATTCTTACATGTGTTATGAGTCTGTGTGGAGTAGAATGATTATTTTCTGCTCGTAATAATTTTAACCATCCTTAGAAAATGTATGAGGAGTTTATGGGATCAACTATTTTAAGTGTTTTTTCTATTTTTCTTCTATGATATTTAAAGTGACTGTTGAACATTTCCATTTTGATAAAGCACCGGAGTATCTACCTATTCAAAGTGAACTATGAGCTGTTTTTCATAAGTAATGACAAGACATGAATTCAGAAAGTATTTAAATGAACTATTCAGCAAACTTCAGATCCATATATATAGATCTCTCTCTATAGAGAGAATAATGCTTACATTAGAGTGAGGTAAGTGATATACTTCATGCACTTGAAAAAAAGTCCCAAAAGATACATTCCTTCTGGAATATACATAGTTTGCTGAGAAAAATAATTAATTGTCCTACCTTCTGTTTGTATCTAAGTATTATTCTGCAAAGGAAAAAAGAAAAGGAATGAATGATATGAAAATAAATAATTAATATGTAAATCCAGGAATTATATCAATGACAACATCAGACATGCAGTCCTCAAAAACTAATTAATCCCCTTCTAAATGTACATCTTTAAAGATCACCTAGTAGCCTTCTCCTAGAAAAGACTAGAGATGGCTGGGGAGAAAAATTTAATCCGAACTATCCTGCCCCTTAAATTATGGGGATTTTTGTCACTTATAATCTCACTGTAGATTAGATCTCAGACTACAAAAACTCTCAGTATGGGAAGTCTAAGGATTTTCTTCTCCAGAAATGTTGCAGGATAAATTGTTGATGCTGACTTCTGAAATCATGGTATTTCAAATTTGTCTTTAGCCTAGCTTTGGCACTTGAAGTGTGATGTGGCAGTACAACAAGTTTTTTACAAATAGGCTGTAATATTTATGACTGTCTACTCTTCATGCTGGTATTATATCACTTTAAAAAATGAAAAAGAAGATGTTGAATAATTTGTGGTCTGGCAACGAGACCATCTCTTATGCGGCTGAAGCTCTTGATGATAACTGATGAATAAATGGGAACAGGTACAGAAATGCTTAGTAACCTACAAAGCCAAGGACAAGCTGCTGACTGCATTTGTTACAAAAACACAGGTTAATACTGTCCACATCATGCGATGAGCACATACGTCTGAAGAACAATGTAGCATTGCAATGACATGCTAAAACTGATGATATGTATGGTTTACATATGGTATAAAGTGGACTTACAGTGAGATAAATTTATAGAAACCTCATTAAAAGCAAACTCTGTTAATTCCAAGGTGACACAGACAATATATGTTATTACTGTGCACAGGCTTGAGTTACGGGAAAGAAAGGGCTGGCAGCCTTGGAAGAAAGAATGTGGTAGAGACAGCTGGGAAGCTAGTAGTTTATATAGACTCATTTATAGCTCTTCAAGAGGTACAGAGTGATTATCCATGGGATATTAATGCAATTCTGTAAGCATGGAAGTACATTTCAGAAGGAACTGCCATCACTTTCATAGTAGGTAAATCCCTTTGCTAATTAATACAGAGGCGGAAAATAAGCACCTCTAGGCCTACATGAATAGTTACTGAGGAAGAAAAAATTCATTTGTCTAAGAAATTATGCTTTATACTTATACAGTAAGTAGCATCTGCCACTGGGCCAGAGAGAATACTTTGCCTGGAAATGTAAGATAGTTCCATAATTATAAGATCGCAAGAGGTATTGTTGCCTCATGTAAAGAAAAGTTTGCTTGGTCTTAGATTTTTTCTCTGTTTAGGTTTCAACTTGTATCAATATCTTAGAGATGAAAAAAAGAATATAATTGCTAAAATAGTGAAATTAACTCTTGGATTTCTTTACTGCATTTATACTTCAAAGTACATTTTGGTAGCTAACATCCACACTACATCTTTCTTTAAATGTGTGGAGCTCTACAGTACACAGCTACTGTTGTCACTGGTAAGAAAATATGCCTATCCAAAGGCAATGTCAAGAGGTAGGCCATCATCAAAATGAACAAATGCTGACTTTTCAAGATTACAGAATGCCAGGGAGCATTCCAGGAAGAAAGTATAGATTTACAGGAGACAGGGAGCATGGAGTCTTTTACCACTAAAATTCTTTTTACGGCACACTCCAGCATGGAGAACTGAGAGCAACTGGCTCATTTATTGGGATAGTACATGCTGCCTTTTCTCTGGAGATTATTTTTTTCCAGTAGATTTCAGTTGATTAGTAAACAATCGCAAGACAAAAATGAGAGAGGAAGAACATCAAAAGCCAGCACTTAGCATCTCTCAGGCACAGAGAACATAAGTAGGTGTATAGCATGTCAGAATAATGTGTCCCTCTACCACAGTAGGCAGATGCATTATGCAAACGTTTCTGAAGTTCAATAAAAGTGGAAAGCCAGTGGGAAGTTACTCTTCTTACAAAACACAGAAAGGGAAAATAGCCAATTTGAGGTAAACATGTCACCTAAATTTACTAAAAAGCCCCCCATGTCATCTATGGAAGTGGGCCATTAAGCAGTGACGGGTTCTATATATGGATTTTGCAGAAAGGAGAAAGCAAAAGTACTTCTACAAAGCTGATATTTATTGCTGGTACTCATAAACAGCATATATGACAAACACTTGTCCGTTATAGCTATTGAGGCATCACAGAATATATGTGGTCTATACGGTTTACCTGAAGTAATCACTTTAGTTAATAGCCCCAGCATTCCTTAAGGAAAAACCTGCTGAAGAACACTAGAACTGCTATTTATTGGCCAGCACCAAAAGGATTAGCAGCAGGCTTTGTGCCCAACAAACTTTTAAAGTCAGCATGAGGGAAAATTTTAAATAGAATGATGTTGTGGTTTAACCCGGCTGGCAACTAAGCACCATGCAGCCACTTGTTCACTCCCCCCTCCCTCAGTGGGATGGGGGAGAGAATTGGGAAGGAAAAGAAAAAGGTTAGAGCCGTAGGCTGACATAAAGACAGTTTAATAAGAGAAAATAATAATAATAGTAATAATGAGAATGGTAACAGAATATGCAGAATGTACAAAACGAATGATACACAACGCAATTGCTCACCACCTGCTGACTGATGCCTAGCCCGTCCCGAGCAGCGATCACTCCGCGAGCCGCGATCACTACCCGAGCAACTGACCGACTAACCCCCCCGAGCTCTTTGGTCAGTTTGGGTCAGCTGTCCCAGCTGTGCTCCCTCCCAGCTTGTTATGCACCTGGCCAAGCAAGAGAAGCTCAAAAAGTCCTTGAGTAGTCTGAGCACTACTTGGCAACAACTGAAAACATCACTGTGTTATCAACATTCTTCTAGTACTAAATCCAAAACACAGCCTACTATGAAGAAAATTAACTCTATCCCAGCTGAAACCAGGACAAATGAGGAAAGGAGAAAGGCAATTTCCTGTTTCATTTTGGTGTTCCATCAGGAGACTGCACTCCCTAGGAACTGCCTAAATTTAGCAGAGGAAGAGACAATCCTCCAAAGAGTGCTTTGTGATAGGCATCTGTTGCAGGTTGTCTTAGGCCCTTCTGAATTCTCTGTCAGTTCTTTTGAGGTTCGGCCAGCTGCTGAATGCATGCTCCATTTCCAGCCCCTGATGGCCTTGGCTGCTGGTGCACACAAAAGAGCAGGCTGCTGTGCTGCTATCATGTCTGCCTGGCCCAAACTGTTGGGCTGTTGGCACAATTTGAGAAACTGGAAATGGCTGCTGTCAGGCACGCAGCCAATCTTTCACCCATGCAGAGAAACTGGCAGCAGAGGCCACAGTTCTGTCTTGTGTTGTGGATGGATGAAAGGGCCACTGAGTTGGTTGAACCCTGTTTTCTTCTTGCAGAGATGCACCCTGTCTCTCAGCCTAAAGAGGTGGGATGGAAACCTCATATAAGCCAGAGCTGGTCTGCAGGTTACCCATTTGGTCATGCTGCTTTACACGCAAATTTGCATAAAAAAACCCAGCTGTTGCTTCATTCTCAGAGAAAATGTGAGAAGGAGATCTCTCCTCTGTCCGGTAAAAGAGGGGAGTCATAGAGTGGCTTTGGTGGGCCCCTGGCATCCAGCCAGGGTCAAACCACCACAACTTCAGATCAACATTCCAGTAGTCCAAAATGATGGGGGTTTAAATTGGTCAATCTGGTCAAGAAATATAGAGAAGGGAACAACCCTACCACTTTACATACCACCATCCAGTAATTAGAGCCTTCACTGCTTCCTGTTCAGTAAGGGCAGAGTATTTGTAGTTGTCACTGTACTGATTCCCTGTACGTCCATCAATGACTATAGCACGCTGGCTTGAGAACACCCGTATGCCCTTCCTGCATGCGCTTACATTCACTATATCCACCAAACTTTGGTTTGGCTTTGTTTGGGTTTTTTCCCTAGTGTAAATAATATTGACTAGAAATAGTTTAAAAACATGCGCAAGACATTTATATATATTCACCATTTCCCGAGTGCATATTGTTTTATGCATGTATGCACCATGAGCGAGTGCACACTGATTTATGTTTGCAATTTGCACTAATCGTAAGAGAAGGTAGTAGTTTATTTTTTTGCTTTAAAGAAAAAAACATGGTCATAAATAGAAATCTTAGAAAAGCCCTAAATACTATCCCATAAAATTAAAT
This sequence comes from Butorides virescens, assembly GCA_017310255.1. Classification (NCBI taxonomy): domain Eukaryota; kingdom Metazoa; phylum Chordata; class Aves; order Pelecaniformes; family Ardeidae; genus Butorides; species Butorides virescens. The sequence continues at coordinate 11,110 of JADKXX010000468.1, forward strand.
GCAAAAAGGACTATCTCCCCCCTCCCCACCCCACCCCAGTTAAACTATTTCATAAGAAGGAGAGCCAAGATAAAAATACAAGCATGTAAGGCATTTTCCAGAACTATATATTTTTTATATAGTGAGAATTGCTGACCAGGCAAATTGCTTATTTTATACTTCTTTTCAGAGAAAAGTGCAACTTAGAAAATTATACAAGCATATGCATTCTTATGTGAGTATCCTCATGAGAACAAATGCCAAAGTAATTCATTATCTGCGATACTGTTAAAATTAAAAAACAGACTACTACTCATGCTCAAACTAATAAACAGATCACTTATGCCCATAATAGTATTTTTTCCAGCTATGAAAGCATATAATAAGCAAAAACCAACATAAGTAGTAACCAAGGTAAATTTCCTTTAATATCTACAGCCTAGTGTCCCTGTAAGCAAGTCTCATGTGATCACACACTTATGTTTATGCAGCTCTAGTAAGTTTTGGGCTTGTTGGCCAGTATCAGCAAACTTTGCAGGAGAGAGGAAATGGAGCTGGTCCACAAAATTCATAAAATGCCTGTGAAAGCAGGTAACTGGATGGAGAAGGGAGGCCACAACTAAGGGAAAGGCTGTAACCTAAGCAAATGCCTTGGTTGTCAGGATACCTACATGGGCGACAGCGCATTCTTATAATTGCCACAGTTTTAAGACATGTTTCAGTCAGCAACTAAATAATAGCAGGTACCAGAAGAAAGCAAGTGTGAAACACAAGTGTGCAAGAAAAAGAGTTCCTTCATTTTGATTGCATCATGTTCATCTCGGTTTGCTATAGCAACAAAGGAAATCAGACTTCTATTAGATTATCAGTAAGATGAAACACTATGGTCTATGTTTTTTCTGACCGAAATTTAATACTGAAGGGTTGAGGAGGACCAGTTCAACCCCTAATGAAAAATAATCTCCTCCTTCAATATAAAGCCAGGCAACTTCCCTCTAAATCTTAATGCTTAACCCAACCATTGCATTTGGGATAGGAGAAAACTTACTAAATTTCAGATCAGACTGTTCACTATGTGAAAAAATCTAAAGGTCAAAAAGGATACCAAGAATTACAGCATATGGCAGCACTCGGTGTTAAAAAGGCAAGCATTGCACTGCATAGCAGAGTAGCAAACACAGGAAAGATGTGGGATGCCACTGATCAAGATGACAGCTTTTCATCTGTGCTCTGTGTTTTGCTGTCAATTTCACTGATTTATGGAAGAAGGACAAGCATGTGTCTCTTGATAATGTTTATTGATTATTTGTGCCCTTTTAAAGATCAGTTCCTTGTATCATTTAGCTGAGAAGGAGAAGAAAAGGCAAGATATGTAGCATGCCTTAATAACCATGAGAGAATCTAATGAAAAGTCAGTATCTAAACCATTAGTAAAACAACTGAAGGTTGTTACTAATAGAATTTAGTATGTGGTGCAGATTTTTTGTTTCATTAACCGATATGCTGTAACAAAGAACTTTGAGTTTGATTTATCTGTCAAAGATCTGTTGCATTTGCAAAAGTCTAGGGTTTATTTTTTTAATGTAAATGCTTTCCTAAATAATTTTAAATCCCTTGAGTTAAATTCAGCCAATATGCAGTCAATGAAAGATCTATTGTTGATTTCTATAATGCTATAATTTTATCTCTAATTACTATCTATAAAACTGCTATTATTATTACTTATTTTTAAAGTTTGAAAAGCCAGAATTGTCAACGTCCCAAAGCAAGAAAAGGTGAGGCTTATCTAGCTAATTCATCCTTCTTGCATCAAAATAATTCAAGTCAGAACTAAAAAGGCAGAAATAGTTTTTACTTCCTTGTTTGGAATTTTCAGATATCAGCAATGTTTGTGAAGTAGAGAGTATCTTCTCAGAATGACTGAGCAGAAACTTTCACTAAACCTATTCTATGTAGTCCCTTTTGTGAACTGATGGAAGCTAAAGGACCACTTACAATTTATTTTCCATTTTATGTAGATATTGAAAATACTTCTGAAACATCTTAATATACCACATTGGAAGCATGAAAGATAGATTGGAAAGACAGACAACTAATACGAAAACTTCACTTTTCTGCCTGTCGTCTCTCATCCTTGAGTACCAACATGTTCTATTATTCCTGTGTCTGCCTCTTCTTGCAAAAGTACCTGTAATCTCACAGCACAAGTTCAAATATCCAAACTAAAATAAGCTCTGATAGCAGATAAAAGCATAATGTAAGTCACAACTCCTCCACTAAGAATCTTACTCTGAAACACGGAAGATAGCAGAACCTAAGCCATTGAATACATAAATAATAATGTAAGCTACTATGTGTCTTAAATGTAGGGTGGTGAGTCATGTCCTACCGCAGTATGCACCAGCTATGGAACTACATATGTGTAGAAGTCTAGTGAGGAACAGTAATGAAAAAATTAGTAGAATTTTAGAATCAGAAATATGGTTAGTGGGTAAAATTCAGCTCTAACCTCATAAAGCAATTTATATTATTCTGACTGAAGTTATAGAAAAGATGCCAACTCCTATGATAACAACAGCTAAGGCCCACCTTCCTTCAACATCACTAGGCAGCAATGTCTATGTGAGGACTCTTGCCCCTTCAAAACATTCTGTTGTGCACACAAACATAAACTAAACACAAGCATTAAAAGAAAAAGGATTACATGCAAGTCTATCATGAACACTTTTACTCCCATGTGGAAGGGACGAGTGTTGACTTTTTTTGTCTACAGTTTGTTCAGTTATCCAGTTTGAATGCATAAATATACGAATTAATGTATAGAATTTTATTTATAATGCTTTTCCTGTATGTCACGAAAGCATAGGATGTGGGTGTACTGTGAACAATACAAACATAATAATTAGCGTTACCAGAGATTTTTTTTCTGACCACATAATTTTTCAGTGTTTTCAGTAGTACACACGGGAAACTATTGACACTCGGTCATCTGGTACTTTATGTAGCATTACATAGAAAAACATTGAAATACATTGGAAAGAGTAATTTTAAATGACAGAAGAATTTTGGGCTGTCTGGCTAGGTTTCATCGTCACTCAGATCTTTATCAGACTTATCTGTACCCATATATTTTTTTACCCATATGTCTTTTCTTCAGTCTTTTGAATGTAACGCACAGTTGGGGATTTTATTGGCAAAGCTCTGTAATAATTGTCTTACTTATACACACATTCAAGGGTATTATCAGCATTTTTCTGCTGTATGGTGATTACTACTGTGGCTAGTGTTACACTCTTCCATTTTGGATCATTTTCTAAAGCTTTATCACACATTAAGACTTATCTGGGATTTAGTGCTTTTTCTGTCCCTATTCAGCTAGGCATATATCTGAACCCTATCAGCATAATAACTAACAATACATCTGTATTTATAATGTGTATATTGCCTACTGGCAGAAAGTGTGGTAAAAATGTTTCATAAAACTAGAAAAAAGCAGTCCTCTTACAGCTTATCCATCAGGTAGTACGGTCTTCCCAGCAGCATATGCCTTGAACATGACTACTTAGGAGAATTTGCTAAGAAAACAGATGTTCCACTGCAAGTGGAATCTTCTGTGAATCATGGTCCTAAAGTTGCTATCAGACAGGAAAGGGTGTTGATAAAATGCTTCAAATCGTCTTATTAATTCACTTCTGTGTAACTAATGATTTGCTAATATTTATTTTTATAGCTCCCAAATGTATGCTATGTGTTTCAGAGCTCATATTTCACAAATATAATTAACTGGCTAGCATAGGGATTTACAAACTTTTTTTATACTGTAGACCACAGTCTGAGATAAGATTGCTTCCTAGACCGCTTCCTCTGGCATTCATGAAATTAATGTATTGTACTAATGGTCCCTGTGCTCATTACAGAAATTGCTTACAAAGAGAAAATAACAAGGAAAGTATTTAATGGATGTTTTCTGCCTTTTTAAAAATGCAGTCTCTCTGGTAAAAGTAAAACAATATAAAAGACTTCATCTAGTTGCTTACCACAGACCACCAACTAACTTGTCCCATACCACAATATAAAAGCTTCTAGCCTATGTCACATCATTTTCTCTACTGTGAGTAAGGTTAGAATACACATTATATTTTACCAAATACATATACCATAACCTTCTCCTCGTAGCAGGGAAAGATTTGCAGAAAAGCTGAAAGTAGCACTGAGCCATGTACTAATTATATTTTCAAGCCAGTAAAAATTACTTCTGTAATTGCATGGCAGACCTGAGATTACATGAAGCATGGCAGTTCAAATTATTTATTTTGTCTTACCTTCTTTACTTTTTCATGAATGTCCAAGGCACTTATCTATCAATATCTCAAAAACATATGTGCTTTATAAGAATGTTTGAAACATTTCAGATTAATAATTCACATAATTAGGTTTTGGCATTAACAGCTCTCATGGATAGCATTCAGGAGAAGAAAAATATCACAAGAAGAAATACTAGGACAACTTGTCTATACAAATTCTGAATCTTTCATGACATCAGACAAATTCATGAGCAAGATGATGTGCTGGCATGTCAAGGTGTTTGCCATAACTGCCAAATTGCAAGTGACGCAGTGAGGAAAAGGGCAAGGCAAGGCAAGGCAAAAATATCCTACTTACATTGTTACTCCTCACAAAGGAAAATTAACAGGTCTTGTATTTACAGATAAAACAAATCTGAAAAACTGAACAGTGCCAAAAGGTCACTTGTGCTATAACAGTGTTAATTTTTCTGTGTACTTTTGATAAGTTTTTTTATTGCCACTGAGCAGTGAGTTGCTTTTTTCAAGTAGACTTGACAATCTGTTTCACAAAACCATTTAAATATTATGGAACAGAAAGTCTCAGGTGCTATTACAACATATCTATATGATTACAGATGAAGAGTATTTAGCATCAACTATGTCCTTCATGCCAGTTCCAAAAACCGTAAAAAGAGTGGTTCTACAGTCCTGTCCTCTTCACAGGTATTTAACTGTCTGTATAACCTTGAGCAACTCATCTTTTGGTAAATACATCTGGTAAGGCACAAAGCACAAAGGTCAGAGGACAGTGCAAGAAAATGATGAATACTTTTACTTTTACTCCTGGCTAGATGTATCATGAATTATGGGCAATAGAGAGGTAAGAAGAGAAGTTTCTACAGAAATGCTGAGGATAGTTGGAAACCTGGTGTGCTGCTGCACATGTTCCTGGTCATAGTTCAAACTGACCAAAGTTTTCAAGGATCTGTCATGTGGTTGAATATAGCATAATGAACACAGGTGCAAGTCTATGAGAAAGAACTGAACACAGGGAAATACAAAGAACACAAAACTTGATTCTGAGACATAGTCTCTCCAGAATAAAAACATCATTGTTACGAGACCCATCCTTTCCTTGTGCATCTCCAACAGCCTGACGATAGGTTTATTGGAAAACATAAGGATATATAAAAGCTGTAACTCCAGGATTAGCATTTATATCTTACCTGAAAACCAAGCAGGTTTTTTTTGCATTTGAACTACATTGTATGCAATTAAATGGAGAAGCAGCTTACTTCAGAAATGTGATTTTAAGTCTTTCCTAAAGTTCAATTCATAAAGGCAGGAGACAGAGTGCAAACCTGAGTGAAGCTTAATGAAATTTCATTATAATTAACTGGTGCTTATTTAGTAATGAAAGTCATGCTTACTGCTTTGAAATGGACATTTTTTTTCTCCTGAGAAATACAGCCTGCTAAAACAGTGTCAATCTTATTTCCCAGTTCATGAAAGTTGAACAAGTTTTGTGAGCCTTTTTGCATTACATAACAAAAACATGACAATGTGGTATGAGTGACATAATAACCTAAAGTGACTTATTACATACCTGCTGGAATATTAGCAGTAATAACCATTTTCAGAACTAAGATATCTTAGTCATGGACTTACAAAATTTATCTAAGATCAATTTTTTTCAAGGTAATACGAGGTTTTCTTTTTGGAAAAAAAATGATGTTTGACTTTATTATCATGTATATTTTCTTAGAAAATTTTCTTCTAAGCATGACTAGAACTAGACAGCAATTAGCAGTTGAACATATCACCCTTATAGTGTTGCAGGACTGCCATAAAGGTAATGACAAGAGCACTGACCTCAGAGCTGAGTAAAGAAGTAGCAGCTAATGCGATCTGCTATACTGGAAGAAAGATACAGCTTTCAACAGATCTGTTCTGGTTTTGCCTCAGACAGAAAAAGGTCAGCATACTAGCTAATAATTATTGACAGATACTTATTTAGGTTCAGCATAATAGCTTCGAAAGTGAAATTACAAATCTATTTTGGATGATTGCTTAGAATCTTGGCAGATAAATTGAAAATGCTCTTAGCTTGCATTTGTTGGCATTTTTATGAAGTCATTTTGTCATTTTCCTTTACGGTGACTTGAATGTTGTTACCCATTATTCACTAAGACCTTATTGTGAAGAGTATAAAATCTAAACCACATTAAAAAGCTAACATGCAAAGCTAAGGAATGCTTTTGTTAACTAAAATTTAACTCTTGCAAATTTTACTGCTCAGGTTCTTCCAAAATAGTTTCTTTTCATATCACTTTAGAAAGAAGATTATTGAGAAATTATGAAGAGAAACTTTGAAATTACACAGGATGCAGCTTAATAAAACTGTATCAGTTTTCAAGCGGTTAGGTCTTGAAAAATAAGAAAATTAAGTTATACCTTAGTGCAAACTTTGTTTCCAGAGGGTATAGGACCAATTCTCATGATGTCAGCCAAAGTAGCAGACAGCTTACCAGTGGAGGATCAGCCCCATGCCAGTTACCTCCGGTTTCCTCCAGTGTCCTGCTGGTTGAAAAGCAGTACCCCAGTAGGGCTGCTTGGCTAAGGATAAACACAAAAACTGTAATAGAAAGTGAGATAAAACACTGAAGGACGGAGAATGGGGCCTAAAATTTAACTCCTAAAGGAAAGTTTGAATATATATATTTGCTAGTACTATATATAAGCTAAAAGACATTCTGGACAGTTTCTGAGATAAATATCTTCCCAACTTCACTGCCTGACTGATAATGAGAAGCGTATTGTGAAACAAAGTGGAAAAAATTGAGCTTAAATTAAAAAGCCATTAGAGCCCTGTAATTTCATTAAGCTTTTGAGAGCTCTTTCTTGATTTGTATATTTAATAATATCCATGAGACTGCAAGTGTTTAATAAGCTTTTGAATTTGGGAGAGGGTAAAATACTCCCATACATCCCCAAATAACAGTTTCTAGTGGTTAGTTACCACCACCAAAGGAGTTTCTTATTTACAACATAAATTTTTCCAGCTTTAACTATTAGTTGTTGTATCTTCTCCCCGGTTAGGTACTCAGAGATCATGATCAGGCTATGCAATCTTCCCTCAGATAACAGAATAGATTAAATTTCTTGAGTTGCTCAGTGTGAGACTGAGCTTTTCTGCTGTCTTAGAGGACTTTCCTTGGTCCTCTTCTCTCAATTCTTTCTATATGGTCAGCACTCTTAAAATTAGGAGCCTGTTGTCAGGATCCAGTTTTGTTGAATGAGAGGAAGGCTCCCTTGCTGAGGTCAGATGTCATAAATGTAGCTCGTTTATTAACTATTCAGGGGAAAGAGAGAAAGCAGCGATAGGAAAGGAAGAAAATATAGGAAATTAAGCAAGAGGTCAAGATGGAAGACGGTAGACAGTCACCACCATGGATCCACAGTGTCCCAAGGGTCTGTGCTTCTTGGGGTCTTTGGTGGTCTCCCGTGGGGTTGGTGTTTGCCAGAGTCTTCAGTGATCACTCATGGAATCAGTGGTCCCACAGGGTCTTCATTCACAGAGTTGGTGGACCCCCAGGGTCTGCGGAGTTAGTGGTTCCCCCAGGGGCTCTGACATGGCAGCCTTTTATAGGCTGCATGCCTAAGGCACATGCTTGCACATACATTTTGCATGCTTTCTCTGTTTTTTGTTCAATCTGCAGGCCTTGGTGGGCAGGCAGCCCGGCCTGGGTGTCATGGTCCACTGCTTCAGAAAGACTGCAAGCCACTTTGCCTGCAGCAATGCTGATCTTCTCACGTAAGCACACAAAGGAGCAAGCTTTGAGACAATTAGCTGGCTATTCAGTCTTTCACACCTGTTATGCCGGATGTATTGTTTCAGTCTTGCTATAGCCATGTATAGAGCCAAGTGTAGATAAGTCAGTGAAAGTAGGGAAACAGTAAGGAGACTTGGGGTAGGGGAACACATTCTATATGGCATTGTACAGAGGACGCAGTTCAGCATCAATTTGCAAAATGGTATGAAATAAACTCTCTCTCAGTGGCAATTATCATTGCCTACTTGTACTTGGTGTTTTCCTGTTTAAGTGCTACTCTAGCCCATGATAGCGTCAGCCACCATTTTGCTCTCCCAGCTTATACTGAACTACTTTCCAAACCAAGACATTAGATCACTCTTTAGTACCTGATTTCCAAAAAATATTGTCCTGTATTATTAGTGAAATCTCCACTTTTTATTCCTAGATATACACAGCTCTTAAACCCCAAAAGCCGTGCATAAGTTACTTGCACTTATGTTTATACATTTAACCAAATTTGGAATAATTTACACATTTGATTAAAAGCATGTTTCTATTTCAGTACACCTAATTAGTAAAAAAAAATTTAAAAATTCAATAGCATATAGGCCATTCCTTGTGGAATCTCACTAGAGACACCTCCTTTAAATAATGATCCCCCATATGCTTTTACTTTTGGAAGTCTCCCAGCAAATTTTAATCATTTAACATTTTAAAATTTGTTTTCTAGTCCTGAGGAAGATATATAAGGGCCTTTCCTTTTAACTGAAGTTGTTAATTCTTGACTCAGTCATTCATGTTTAACTTGATTTGTTAGTAGATGCTGTCGTGGTTTAACCCCAACTGGCAGCTAAGCCCCACACAGTCACTCAGTCACTCCCCGTCAGTGGAATGGAGAGAGAATCGCAAGAAAAAATTGAGAACACTCGTGGGTTGAGATAAAGACAGATTAATAGGGAAAGCAACACCTGCATGCACTAGCAAAGAAAAACAAGGAATTCATTCACTACTTCCCATGGGCGGGCAGGTGTTCAGCCATCCCCAGGAAAGCAGGGCACCATCACACGTAATGTTTACTTAGGAAGACGAACACCATCAGTACAAATGTCCCCCCTTCCTCCTTCTTCCCCCACCTTATATACTGAACATGATGTTACATGATATGGAATAGCCCTTTGGCCAGTTTTGGGACAGCTGTCCTTGTTGTGCCCCTTCCCAGCTTCTTGTGCACCTGATAGAGCATGGGAAACTGAAAAAGTCCTTGACTAGTATAAGCCCTGCTTAGCAACAACTAAACCATCAGTGTGTTATCAACATTCTTATACTAAATCCAAAACACAGCACTATACCCACTACTAAGAAGAAAATTAACTCTGTCCCAGCCAAAACCAGGACAGATGCAATATATGTAAACTTCAACCAGGAATTTCTGACTTACTATATAATGTTAAGGTTGTGGAAAAAGAATGATACAAAGTCACCACAATAAATTTGGTTGAACTCTATGTAATTCATAGGGTAATTAATAGATGTGTTGAAAACTGGGAGTTGTCATAGAACAAGAGTGTTACAAGAGGGTGCTACAGGGATTGGTGTTTGGGAAGAAAAATCATAAGCCTTGCTAATAGAGCCACCTTGCTCACTTTATGTAGTTTAAGAAATAAATACAGAAGTTGTGTAAGCACAAACAAAAAAGTATCTGTAGGAATAATGTTAATTTAACAGAAGATTTCAGAACAGAAAAAAAAGTTTGACCATCCTTCAACAGATGAAAGTTGAAGCTGGAGCTTTTTAACCTTAAGGCCTTGATTAAATCTTGGGAATTTTAATGAGATATTTTTCTGAAAAAAGTAATTCAGGAGTGTAATGTTTGATAGGAAGTCCAGGAGCAATGGAAGAAACACAGTATTTCAAAAGGCTCTTGAAATCTGCTAAAGTGCAGATTCGATATGACTAGTAAAAATTACAGTATTTCGAGATGGCATCTTGAGCTTTATTTAGTTTTCAGACAGAAAAACTCCTGCCTTAGATATACTACACAGAACCTAGGCTAAAAAGAAAACTGTTAGAAAATGTACAACAAAGATATAAGGGATATATGACACTTTTTAAGAATGCCCTAAAGACAAGCATCTAAAGAAACCCATCAGGCAATTCCTGAATTCATGTAATAACCTTTCCAGCATTGTTCATTATACCTGCTTATCTTTGGCTCGTGTTTCTTTAGCATTATTACAGTTGAAAATAAAATACTGAAAAGAAAGTATCTCTAAATAGAGGTAACAGTTTGTCTTCTGCCTTACATATCTAAAAAATGCAGGAAAAAATCTGATTCCCAATCCTTAGAAAAATTTACCAAAGATCATAATAGTTTCTTTTCCATTACAGCTCTTAAATCAAGTCAGGAGATTTTTATAGTAGAAACACTGCAGTTCAATCAGTGCTACTGGCCATAAACCCAGAAATAATTTGTTCTTTTGAAGGTCAGACTGGATGAAAGGAGCATTCATGTCAGTTTTTATATCTATCTCCTATACTAAACACAGCACACACTTCCTTTTAACAATGATACCATCTTGAACAGTCAAAATCCAATGGCTACAGTGAAAATATCTACTATTGAATGTTATCTTTAATAACCCTAATTTAAAAAAAAAATGTGTTTATTTCCAGACACATGACATTCAATAATTCCTCCCTTCTCAGTCATATATTCCAGGATCATCTGCTTAATGTGGAACTATCCCCATGCTCTCACATGGCCCTAAATCTATATCTATTACACATCTGCATATCATAGAATCAGAATGTTTTGGGTTGGAAAGCACCCCTACAGCTCATCTAGTCCAACCCCCTGGTTGCACTTCATGGATGCACTTCGTTGAGCAGTCAGACTGTTGACAATAACTGAAAATAAGCCTTTGTGAAAATCTTCATGTGATCGTGGTCAGAATTTGCAGGGTTTGGATACACTTTTATGAGTTATCTCCATGTGAAACTGAATTTTTATTAAGAATCTTTGAATAGAGACAAAGTGCTTAGTGTTCAGTTTCAGAAGAGGGATAACACCTGCAGCTATTCCATAAACCCCTAAATAGCTATCTTCTATAGAAACATTTTGGAAATCATCTAGATATTTTATTGAATATTCAGTAAAAAAAGCAGAAAATACAATATCTGGTAATTCAATTATCTCTTCATTTTCACAGGCTGTGAGGAAGATGTTACACTTTGATCTAAATCACTGAGCTAAACTGCAACAATACATGTGACACTGTTCTAATTAAAAATATTCCATTTTAGCAGCAACTAGACACATTGACAAGCCCTAAATTTATCCTACTTAAACATCTTTTCAAATTTAGCTGGTTTGCTTCATTTGAAGGTTTTGTCATGTAAGTGTTTATGTAGGGAAAGTACATCCTACCTAGCCAAATGGTTGGCAACAACAAATCTAGAGTGTTGGGTTCTTCTGCAAGTTCATCAGAATCACTTTTTAAATTCTGTTGTAATAACCATGTATAGTTCATAAGTGTAGAATTAGATATTAGGAAATTTTATAACAACCATTTTTTTTGTTTTAATTCTATGAGTGAAAGTAGGCATTATACAATATTCAGATGCAAGCTGACTGTTTTTTATGAAGGCATGATTGTGTATCAATTCATATTAATATGAAGCTGAAACTTCCAAAAACATGAGAGTACAGGAATTGCTGTGCCAATGACAAGTCACATGATGACTCTAGCACACCAAACAGAGAAGCTCTTGCAGGACTTAACATTGGAGCTGCACAGGAACAAAATTGGTCCCCCATTAGGGAAAGAGTGCAAAAAAAAAAGTTTAAATTGTCTACATTCTTCAAATGTCAACATGTCTTTCCATCAGCAATGTGAAGCACTCTGACTGCTATTTTGTAAACCTAATTGAGTAACATTTGTTGAATATAAGTCAGTGAATGTTACTAATTTTTCATTTAAAAAAACTCATTAATAGGGATGCTCTTTGTATTCAAGGAGCTGACAATCTCTTATTTGCCACATAAATTATTCAGTGGATCCAGCAAAATTTGTGAAGTGATTTATTTATGGCAGTACTTCTTTAGTATTCAGCCAACTCTCCATCTCTTGCTTGTAATGTGCTAAATATCTGGGAAACAAAATTCTGCCTTATTTTACACCATGTTTCATCCAGATTTTCTCATGACCACAGTTCCCATGGACTCAAATTTCAACTCAAGCATGAGCAGTATGTATGATAGTATGGCAGGGGTCACCTTTTTTTTAAAGAAAGAATATAGTTATAAAAGAATGAAACTCCTTCAGAATGTTCCCTTTATAAACGTTATTAAGCATTGTGACAAAAAGTTACATTAAAAACTAATTATTATCTGGAGATTAATTGTGCCTAATTTGAAGGTTTAATTTACTCATTAAAGAGCAAAAAACCAGAACAATTTTAGTCCTGTATTCAGTGTTAGTTCCCTGTGTTCCCTAACTGTAGGGCTACTATTAAAGCAGAGTTTACAAACACGTTAATTAAGGAGCTCCAATAAGAGCTCAGGGAAATAAGCAAATTAATTTACACATTTCCCTGGAGGACAAGGGGTTAATTAAAGTGCTTTAAGATTTTTTTTTATGCCATTCAGCTGAGTTCCGATAATTTGGTGATTTTTCAATTAGTTCTATTAACATGGGCTTTGGTGGTATGAATGGGAAAGAGAGAAAGATGTTGCCACAGAAAGCAAAGATTACTACAACAGAGATTTTTATCCCAGAGCAGCTTTTGTGCTTAGCTGTCTTTTCACACACTTTGGCTACCTGAATTCTTAGAAGCTCTGGATCCTTGTGAAAAGTGGAATGTCAAAACGGGGGGGAGAGGGGGGATTATATTAACTTTATGGCTGCATTATAAATAAACATTATTGATGAACTAATTCAGTGATAGTGCAATTTTTGAAAAAGCATACTATAGCTGGAGGGAAAGTGGTCCATTTTCCTATTAAATTTTCTTTATACATCTTTTGTAAGTTCTGATTTTATAATAATTATACAGAAGTGTTTATTTCTATGATTATTCTTCAAATACTCTTCAAATTTGACATACCGCTGCACGAATAATGAGGCAGAAGTGAAAACATATCTTGCAGGAGACAAAATATAAACAAATTACAAACCTATATACAAATATCAGTTATGTAAGAGGAGTGTTGCTAGATGTACATGAATGAAAACAAAGTGCATAATTTGATCAATACATTTCTGAAAACTACATGCCTATTATCCAAATTTTAAGTTGCAATTATGTCAGATAAAGACAAGCACTATGGGGAGGGAAGGCAAAACAAAGCAAACAAAAATAAAAACAAGCAAAACCATCCAGCTTACTATCATTTAAAAAAAAAAGGAAAACAAAGCAAAACCATATAATGCTAGGTCTACCATTTTCTACTGCACTGTCAGACACAACCAAAAAAATCCATATTTGGATGGATTGAAGTAGGACATTTGTTTAGCCACAAAATAAAATTCATTCCTTCTCCTCATTATTCTACCAGCCATATGGAAGCAAAGGATCAGGTTCCCAAAAGCACCAAATGCCCTTGCTGTCAGATCTCTGATATTGCACAAAACTTATATTGCAAAACCAGTAAAATGCTACTGATAAACAGAATATGCAAAAGGAGAAGAGGTTTACAGGCCCTTGTCACCCACCTCTAGTTTGCCAAATTTTGGATAACTGTGCTGTTTCATAGTAACATCTTTTCAAAACTAACCCAGAGTATACAAATTCTCTATTCTAGAGTCTCTCATTCTCCAGGCATATTCCAAACTGAAAACAGAAAATTATGGTGGCTTTTCACATTTACAAAGGATTGACTCCCATTCTTGCCACCATGTGTGAAGCCCAGACCTACAGTTATATAAGGTGTGGACCTCCTTTAGTTCCTTCAAAAGAAGGACCATCTTGGGTACATTGTGTTTCGGACCGAGCAGGAGTTAATCCAGAAAACCCACAACAAAACTGCTCTGGTACAGAAAGTACAGACAGTAACGAATAAAGCCTGTAAATGGGGGCAGGATGTAAACAGGATAAGGACTACCTGCCTCTTACACCTCTGCATGAAATGAAAACCGCAGACAGGTTTTGGAAGTGTGCAAAATGTAAAAGTTGGTATAGAAAACCTGAAAGTGAAATGGGGAAAATATACTGAGAGAAGTCTCATGATAATAAATTGTCATAAAAAAGAGGTGATTAAGACTGTTGGGTGATAAGGTGACAGCTGCAGGACTGAAATTTAAATAGGGATTTCATCATCTGTATTTACTCAGGCACATGCTTTGATATTTTAGTACAAAGCCATATTGCAATTATTCTGTAGAAAAGAAAAAATTATTTCTGTGGAAATACAGTCCAGTTCCTCAGCTGAGGTAGGACTGCATAGTCTTTGGTCACCAAGAGATAGGCTAATTTATAGCGATAAGATCTGGAACGCAAATTTAGAGGTATTCATAAAAACTTGAGCCGTGTATTTCAGAAGAGAGAACAGGAAAAAATAAATGAAAGATGAGTCTGTTTCTCCAAAGGCAAACTCAAGGAAGCTGAGAGAATGTCAGAACTACATGTTATGGAGAAACTTCATCCGCAAATGATTTACTAATGACTGTTCAAATTTGTTTTAAAAATGTTTTGAGGCTGACTTTAAGACAACAGCTAATATACTTTAGAGAGGCTGTTGGGTGCAAAAGCTATAATAAATAAAATTTGAAAAAAAAGTCAGTCTTAGTCTAGATTATTCTCAAATCAGATTATTTCCTCAAACATTAGTGGAATTATTCAGTTATCATCTGGAACTTTTAATATGAAAGAACAGATAATGGAGAACATGCTGTATATTTTTCCGAACACTAGAATCCATCTCAAAAAAACTCATCTTAGCCTATGGCCAGTTGCCAGTAGCATTTCTCAGCAGTTCCGAGCTTCCCAGAGACATAATATGTATTGCTACTACTAAAAATAGCAAGTGTTATAAAACTAATATATAT